>JAADWV010000299.1:0-41177 GCA_023336295.1 Pythium folliculosum
AAGCCTGGCAAGCCGACGACGGCTCCGTCGGAGACCCCTGCTCCTGGCAAGCCTGGCAAGCCGACGACGGCCCCGTCTGAGACCCCTGCTCCTGGCAAGCCGACGCAGTCGCCGCCTTCGGGTTCGCCGGTCGACACGCCTGCTCCGACCAAGCCGACTGGCCCTGGTCAGGTGTCCCCTCCGGGCGGTGATGATGACGATGCCGTGACCACTGCTCCTACCTCGGGTGCTGGCAAGCCGACCCCTGCGACTCCGGCGACGACTCCTGCCTCGACGACTGCTTCCCCCTCGGACGGCAAGGCGACTGTGTCGCCGCCGGGTGGCGATGACGACGATGACGATGAGATCCCGACCCCGGCGCAGACCACGGCTGCCCCCGCTGGCGGCAAGGGTACGCTCGCGCCGCCCAGCGACGACGACAGCGAGGACGACGACGACGTCCCACCGTCGGCGGTGACCACGCCGACCGTCGCCCCGGTCGCCGGCCAGACGACGCCGTCGCCCGCCTCGGGCGCTGGCAAGCCGACCCCGGCCCCGTCGACCCCGGCCTCGGGTGACAGCGCCGCGACCCCGGAGCCCACCAAGAAGAAGAAGAAGAGCAAGGAGTGCCACGCCTAAGTGCTTCCCGTGTCGAGTCCCACACGTGCAGCCGGATCGAACGATAGATCCGAGAAGACGAACGCGCGTCGCAGAGCACCAGCTTCATCCTCAAGAGCTGATTTTGTCCACGCTCTCTCGAGCGCGCGAGTCTCGCAGATTTTGGATTTTGTTTTTTAGTTCCTTCCTTTTGACAGAGGAGACCACCCTCCACGTTAGCGAGTCGAGTCAATCCACACATTGTTGCCTATGTAGTCCGCGTGTCGCTCGGTTCTCTGTGCCCCGGGTATCCTATCCTGCGCTTGGTCGTTGTGGGTTCACCACCGTCATCCACGAAGGTGCTCGACACAGAGTGTATCTATGGTTACCGTAGTAATAGTACCCCTCGAGGGTTACACACCACTGGCCACAAGGGGTCGATCAACATCCTCCGCCCATCATTCTAATTATCTATTTCAACAGGTACAATGAAACTCAAAACAACATGTGCCATAAATACATGAACAACAGTTTAGTCAAATATCGAATGTAGAAGGTGAGCTCATCCTCAATTGGGAAAGGGTGTTCTAACCCCCCCTTTTTCCGACTCAACTCCTCAACCGCGGCGCTCCGAAGATTAGTACCGCCCGCTTCTCCCTTTGCGCTCCTTCATTCCGCGCTTCGCCGCCTAGATTGCCTGTTCTGCTTCTCCGTCTAATCGATCAACGAGCTCGCGATGTCTGCGTCCGCTGCTGCCGCCGGTGAAGACCCCGTGGCCGTGGCCCCGGCCGCGCCGGCCGCGCTGGACAAGCCGGCGCCGCTGATCTCGTCGGCGTCGGCGTCGTCCTCCTCGCGGGCGCTGCGCCGCGGCCTGTCGCTGCGCCACGAGGCGCGCTCGGCCAAGACGTTCTGGCTGTCGCGCATGCGCGACGTGGAGCTCGAGCTCGCGCTCGACGGGCTCACGGTCGTGGAGAACAAAGAAGGAGAGACGGGCAAGCGCGAGCGCGTCGCGTGGCAGGACGTGCTGGGCGCGCACGTGCTCAACGACGCGAGCGAGCACCTGAGCCTGCCCGTGGACCTCGCGGCCGTGGCCAAGAGCAAGACCTACGTGGTCGCGGTGTTCGCGTACCCGCCCAAGCGCGCGCGCGAGGGCAAGCTCAAGAAGCGCCAGCTGCGCGAGTGGCTCTTCCGCTTCCCCGGCTCCGAGATGGAGGACGTGCTGACGCTCGTCACGTGGGTCAACTTCCTCGCGGACCCGCGCTCGCACGACGCCGTGCGCGGCGCCAGCGCGCTCGAGGAGCTCGCGCCCGTGGCCCGCGCGAACCGCAAGTTCTTCGTGATCATCAACCCCGTGGGCGGCTCCGGCAAGGCCGTGGCCACGTTCGAGACCAAGGTCGCGCCGCTGCTCAAGTACGCCAACATCGACGTCGAAGTCAAGCTCACGGAGCGCGCGGCCCACGGCGTGGAGATCGCCGAGAAGCTGCCGCTGGGCGTGTACGACTGTGTGGTTACTGTCGGCGGCGACGGGAGCCTCTGCGAGAGTACGGTGTTTGGTCTCCGCTATTCGAATTCGTACCAGTGGTCTCACTTTGATTCTTTGTTTTTCTAGTCTTCCAGGGCTTGATGAAGCGCGCGGACTGGAAGGATGCAATCCGACAGACGCTGGGCGTGATCCCGGGCGGCTCGGGCAACGGCCTCTTCTCGTCGCTCATGCACGAGCTGGGCGAACACTTCAAGCCGGCGAGCGCCGCGTTCGTGCTGGCCAAGGGCCTCGCGCACCCGCTGGACCTCACGTCCGTGCGCAACCCGCACGGCGAGAGCATGTACTCGTTCCTCTCGACCGAGTGGGCGTTCATCGCGGACGTCGACGTCGAGAGCGAGAAGCTGCGCGCGCTCGGCGGCGCACGGTTCACGGTCAAGACGATCCAGAACCTTATCTTTTCCCGAAAAGACTACGAGGGCGAAGTCTGGTACCTGGAAGAAGACGACACGGCCGGCGAGACAAAGCCCGAGCCGCACGTCGCCGGTGACGGCGCTGAGCGCCCGGGCTTTGATCTGTTTGCGAACTTGGAAGACGGTGCTCCCGCGCTCGACGGAAGCAAGGCCAAATGGAAGAAGACCGCGGGCAACTTCCAGCTCGTGTGGGCCATGAACCTGACCCACGCGGCGTCGGACGCGCTGATGGCGCCCGGCGCCACGCTCAACGACGGTTACAATTACCTCGTGGTCATGGACAGCACGCGGCCGCGCAAGGACCTCGTCAGCGCGTTCTTGGGTATCGAGAACGGCAAGCACATTGAGAGCGAAGGCATCCAGTTCATCAAGACGAGGTGTGTCCTGTGACCGCTCTAAGGGTGCGTTGGAATCTGACCGTGTTGTTGATTGTATTTGACACAGGGCGTTCAAGATCGTGCCGGCGCGGCCCGACGATCTCATCTGCGTCGACGGCGAGATTTTCAAGGGTCCGATCGAGGCGCAGGTCCACCACAACGTCGCGCGCATGATCACGCTGCCGCGCGCCACGTCGTGTCCTTCTCAAGGTGTGTAGCGTGGCCTACAGCTCGAAGATGTGTGTGGATGCGCGTTTTGTTTTTTCTTTCCAATTCATTTGAGAGTGAGCGACTGTCAAAAATACCAGAGACCCGGAGCGGTCTCTTTTCCGGAACGCCACCTCCTCTGGATGCCCATGCGAGCCTACGCCTGCCCATTCTTACTTGGTCTGGAGCTCCTTCTTGAGGCGCTTCTTCTCCTTCTCGATCTCGCCCATGACCTGTTCGTACATGGACGCCTCGATCTCGGCCTTGCGCTCCTTGAAGTTGCCCTCGATCTCGCGCAGCGACTCTAACCGGTCGGCCATCTCCTCGCGCGTGAGGCGTTTGGCGGGTGTGGCACCCTCATCAGCACTGCTCGAGGCCTCACGAGCCGCCGTGACGGTCGTGGACTCGGCGTCGTCGCTCTTGGCGTCCAGCACACCGCAGTCCAGGATGCGCACAAGCGCTGTGGGCTTGCCCGAGCGGCGCCCGCAGCTCTCGATGATGTCCACGACGTCCATGCCCTCGAGCACGCGGCCAAACACAATGTGCTTGCCGTCCAGCCACGGCGTCTCGCCCGTGCAGATGAAAAACTGGCTGCCGTTCGAATTGGGGCCGGCGTTTGCCATGCTCAGCGTGCCCGGGCCACCGTGCGGCACCGTGAGGTCCTCGTCCGCGAAGCGACGACCGAAGATCGACTCGCCGCCGGTGCCGTCGCCGCGCGTAAAGTCACCGCCCTGGATCCTGTGTGTTGGCAGTCACGATCGGTTAGTCTCCACTGGTGAGCCGGCGCAAGCATCCGCCACCACGTACATGAAGCCGGGGATGATCCGGTGGAACGTCGCGCCCTTGAAGAAGAGCGGCTTGCCCTGCTTGCCCACGCCCTTCTCGCCCGTGCACAGCGAGCGGAAGTTCTCGACCGTGCGCGGCTGCACGTCGCCGTAGAGCCCCATGACGATCTTGCCCACGTAGTCGTTGTTGATGCCAATGTCAAAGTACACCTTGTCCGTCACCTCGAGCTGCACACACATCACCACACGCGCCATGAGCTCCTCATCCCTTAGCCTACGCCTCCGGACATCCAGCAGAGTCCTACGTTGCCGCTGTACTCCTTGACCGGGTCCTTCTTGAGCCCGACGGCCTCACGGAGGTCGTCGAGGTTGGGCAGCGGGCCGTAAAAGTACGCGATCGCGTAGCCGCCGAGGAACGCGGCGCCCAGTCCGAGCGCCGCGGGGCTCAGCAGCCCGCCGCTCGCCGGCGGCTTGCCGTCGCTGCCGCCCGAGGAGGGCTTGGCGCTCATCCACGCGCGCTGCTGGATACCAAAAAGCACATTCTACCGTCAATACAGCACTTCGGGAGACCGCGATTCCCGGTATTGAAACGCACAGAGTTGGCGGCGGCGCGCGCGCGGCCGCTGCGCAGCAGCGCTTGGCCCGGACGCAGAAGCAGCATCTTCACGGCGGTCGGTGTCTCGGGATCCTCACGTGTGGGGAGACTTTGGATGTCGAGCCTGTGGAAGCGAGGAGAGACCTTCGCTGATGCTGCTCTTCTGAGTATACTCAGAGATATGGCAGATTCAGATGGGGTACAACGTAACCAGGAAAGGAACCTAGAAAGCTGCCCAGTCCTGGATCTAGATTCCCAGGAGCTCCGAGGGAGTGATGGTCCGATCTTTCTCACACGTCGCAGATATGGCATCAATTCTGCTCGACGAGAGCTTGAGCAGGCTGACGGCGGTCTCGCTGCTGGACACGAGTGATTACGTATGGCAAAGCGCGGCGTCCCAAGCGTCTGGACGCCTCTATGCGGGCCGTGCATCGAGAAGCCATGAGCGGCGATGGGTCGCGAGGCGCGCGACTGAACGCTTCCATTTCCAACTCGCAGCGAATCCGTCGAGGGTCTTGCGCTGTTATACTGTAACAGGCAGGATGAGCGTCTGAATCTGGGACGTCCAACTCGATTGACGTGAACTTGGTGCCGGTGCGGCGCCCCAGCCGCCTCACGAGAAAGGCAGTTCAACGTGGTCTGAAATTTGGATCTCGAAACGTTCCGCTGCACGGCATGCACGGCGTCCACAGCCAAGGAACTGGCTGCTTTGCTGCCTCGCTTTGTGTCCCGTGGGTGTTCACCACTGCTGAGTCCTTGAGGTTTCCATTGACACGCGAGCCGTCAAAGATGCGGAGAGGTTAGACACCGAGCGCGTTTCGCGCGCCGAACCCACGTCCACACTCATCTGTGCGACGAGTGCGTCCATCTCCATGGAGACAGTGTGAGAACGTTCTTCCTTGCGTGGCGCTTTGGCTTCCTTGGTCGGCGCCAAAGTGGCGGGTCGGCGTGGGCTTGATGCGAAAGCGTTAGTCGTTTCCATGGGCATTTTGGTGGAATAGAAAACATAGAGAAAAAAATCACGGAGGGTGATGGGGAGCGGTCGGTTCGCTCTGACTTGGTTGTGCGGCCCCCGCGCTCATGCCGACACCCCGGGACAGGGAGAAACTGTGTGTAGCGTTCATGGTGCTACGCAGGACAATCGGCCCTGACTGAGATCCTTCCAATAGCGAAGCGAGTCCCACGTGAGCTGCGGACAGAGGACGCCTCCACAACGCCACACGGAATCCTAATTGAGCCGCCACGGAACGTCGCTCTTCAAGGATCGCCGCCGTCCGCTAAGACCAGCTCAACAACAGCGTGGTGCGTTCCGCGCGCTTTCTGTGTCCGGTTCCACGCCGAACCGCGCCGATCCTGCCGGTCGTTGATAGGCTTGAAGGTTGGCACAATCTGTCTGAGTCATAACACTCCCCACGGTCGTGCGGCGTGGGGGTGGGGTGTTCGGCTCTCGCCCGGACTCCTTCCATCAAACAGGCGCCCTCCACCCATGGTCAGCGGGAGGACTAAGAAAGTGAGATAGAGTGGGATGAGATGGTCGGTTTGGTAATCCGAGCTACACTGTACTGTAGTGCCCAGAGAGGTTCGGACGTCTCCGTCGGGACAAGGATCCACACCAAGGAGTCCGCTGGTGTCCGCCGTCCGTCGATGGAGACCCCGGCGCTCCATCCGCCGCGAGCGTCCATGTGAGACCGTCGCGGCATGAAGGTCTCACTTGTCAATTGGGCCTCGACCCCACGCACGCGCAGCCGCCCGACCCACCCGCCGATCGCGAAGCACGGAAGAAAAGAACGGACTCGTATCGCCTACGTACACACACACTCATACCACACACATGGACCCCGCGGCAGCTGACCCACAACGAGTCTTCCACGGAAGAGACGGCGGCGCGGCCCTGGCGTGCACCGGCGATTGGCTCGCGTGGCAGCTCGGTGGCAGCGCCAGTGGCGCGTCGCCCTCCTCCCTTCGCACGCCAGCGCCCCACGCCATTGGTATTGACACTACTGCCAGCGGAGACTCAGCACAGGAGCGGCCTCAGCGCGTCGGCCTTTACAACCGGACGACGCGCGCGCAGTCGTTCAATCGTCCGGACGACCACGACCCCCGACCGGCCGCGTGGGCGCCGCAATCACCACAGCGGCACGCGCAGCAGTGTCAGTCTCCGGTCGGGTCCACGGCTGCATCCGCGTCCGCGTCTGCTGCATCTCGCCGCGCGGCGCCCAAGTTCCACACGGCCGGCTCGGCCACGCGCGCCAAGAAGCCGTCGCGCTCCATCTACGACTTTGACGCCATGGTCGCGTCGCGCCGCGAGCCGCTCCCGCCGCGCGTGGACCACAATCGCCCGCCGCACGTGCTGATCGTGGGCGCCGGGCTCGCGGGGCTCTGCCTCGCGCAGGGGCTCAAGAAGCACGGCATCACGTTCACGGTGTTCGAGCGCGACCCGGCGCCCCACTTCACGTCGCAGGGCTACCGCGTCCACGTGGACGAGGCCGGGTACGACGCGCTCAAGGCCACGCTGCCCACGGAGCTGTTCGAGCGCTTTTTGCGGTCCGCTGGGGAGGTCTTCCCGGCGGTCGTGTATCGCAGCGCGCTCACGGGCGAGGCGCTGCGGATCGACCAGGGGCTCCGCGCCACGGCGCGCGTGTTCAGCGTGGACCGCGCGATGCTGCGGTCGCTGCTGCTCGCCGGGCTCGAGGACGGCAAGGAGATCCAGTTCGACGCCGAGTTCAAGCGCTTCCTCGTGCTGCCCAACGGGCTCGTGGAGATCCACTTTGAGAACGGCTGCTTCATGCAGGGCACGATGCTCGTTGGCGCGGACGGCCCCATGTCGCGCGTGCGGCTCCAGCACCTGCCGCGGCGCCTGCCGATCCTCGACACCGAGTGCGCCGTGATCTACGGCAAAACGCGCATCACGAGCGAGCTGCGCGCGCTCGGGCTCGCCGCGAGCTGCACGACCATCGCGCTGGCTGACCGGCCGCGCATGGCGCTCGTGATCGAGCCCGAGTGCCAAACCAAACTGGATCCGTTCGCGTTCCTCTCGCCGTTCGGCGACGCCAACCCGGAGCTCGAGGCGCTCCACGAGTCCATCTCCTGGGCGCTGCTCACGCGCGTCGACATCTTCTACGACGACGACGACCTCCGTGTGCAGGACCTGTACGCCATGTCGTCCGAGGAGATCGCGGCCGTGGCCGTGCACCTCACGACCGACTGGCACCCGGCCGTGCGCACGATCGTGGACCTCCAGGCGCGCGAGTGGACGTCGTTCACCAAGATCTCGACCACCGAGCCACATTTGCCGGTGTGGCCCTCGAGCGTGGTCACGCTCATTGGCGACGCCGTCCACACGCTCGCGCCGGCTGGGCTCGCGTGCGGCGCCGCGCTCCAGGACGCGAGCGAGCTCTGCGCCGAGTTCGTGCACCGCGGCGTCACAGTCGCCGCGGTCGCGGCCTACGAGACCGCGATGCGCGCGCGCGCGACCCACAACATCCTCAAGAGCCTGGCCACGGGCGGCGAGCTGTACGGGCTGCCGCCGCTGCGCGCCATGAAGGTCGCGACCTGGGAGTCCTGAGGATCTTTCTTGGCGCACATAACCTGGCCACTTCAAGGACCTCTAAAACATCATAAACACGTTATTTACCAAGTTCAAATGTGCGACAAGTACTTTTTGAACGCGATGTGAGATATGATATATACGGTATAAAGAGCCACAACAGTCCGACACATAAAAAAGCTAGTACTCCACGGGCCGCATCTCCTTGTGGTCCGGGAGCCCGTACATGCGCTTGCCGGCGTCGATGCTGATCCCGATGCCCTCGCGGCCGTGCTCGCGCATCGCGCGCTCGTACTGCGCGATCGCGTCCACGTTGACGCCGTATTCCTTGAACAGCTTGACGAGGATGCGCGCGTCCTGCATCGCCGTGTTGCAGCCGATGCCCGCGGGCGCCATGGTGTGGACGGCGTCGCCCAGCAGCGTCACACACGAGGGCGCCCAGGCCTTGATGTCCGGGGACATGGTCGATATCCGCAGGAACGACGCCCATTCGGGGTCCTGCTGCTCAAAAAGCCGGCGGATGCGCGGGCACCAGCTCGACGTGATCTGCTGCGAGAGTTCCGCGACCTCGTGCGGCGACATGGCGTACAGATCGTGGACCGACATCTTCTCGCGCACGTGGAACTCGCCGGCGCGCGCGATGAGCACCCAGCACAGGTAGTTGGGCAGCTCGGGCAGCTCGCTGTTGGCCGCGTTCTCGAGCCCGCCGCTCACCGAGATGTACTCGCGCAAGTTGGCCTTGGTACCACAGCGCGGCTCGATGACGACCGACATCTTGGGGCCCTGCGACGTGACCATGGTCGTGCAGCTCGTGGCAAAGTACTGCTCGATCTCCGGTGTGATGGGCGTCTTGCCGTAGATCGCGCCGCTGTCCGTGTCCAACAGCGTAATGTGGCGCGGAATGTACTGGCGGCGCACTCGGGATGTGGTACCGTCGGCGCCCACGAGCACCGAGCCCTCCACACAGCGTCCGTTGTCGAATTGCACTTCCACACGGCCGTTCGGAAGCATGTGGTACCGCTGGAAGGCCATGCCGAACTGGATCTCGCTGCCTTCGCGCAGATCTGTGAGCAGCAGCGACCGCAGCATCGCACGGTCCGTGCTGAACACGTGCTGCGTGACGCTCGAGCGGTGCGCGAACTTGACGCCCTCGGGCGCGGCGCCGCCCGAGGCCGCGTCCACGTACATGAAGCCCGGGAGAAAGTGGCCCGTGGACCGAAGGAACACCTCAAAGTTGTCAGACGACAGGTTGGCCTTGAGCGCCTCGTACCCGGAGCTGTTGATGCGCAGCCGGTAGCCTTGCGTGCGGTAGTTGGGCGCCGGGTCGCGCTCGAAGACCGTGAACGGAATGCCGGCCTTGCGGAGACCTTGAGCGAGGCACAAGCCGCCGATACCAGCACCGATGATCAGCACGTGCGGCGGGCGCTCGCGGTTGCGGCTGCCGTACGCGTCGGCGCGCGGCATGCGGTACACGGGCATCTGGTGGTGGTACTCGTAGATCGAGGGCGTGGCCACCGAGCCGTTGGACGACATGGTCGACGCCATCGAGCTCGAGCTGTAGGTCGCCGAGCGCAGCGCGTGCGGCCCCGAGTCCGAGTCGTACAGCGTGACGCCGCCGTCCTTGGTGTGGCCGTAGCTGCCGTTGCTGTCCTCGCTGAGCTTGCGCGGCGCGTGGAACGAGCCGCTGCTGCCGCTGAGGCTCGCGCTCGCGCGCGGCTCCTGCGAGCGGCGCAGCTCCGCGGGGTCCTCCGTGATGCCCATGGTCTTCTTGATCCAGCGGATCATCTTGCGGCGCTTGCCCTCCTCGATGGCATTGCTGTCTTTCGCCGTGCGGCGCTGCTCAAAGTAGGCCGTCTCCTGGACGGGCTGGTGGCGGCGGTGCGGCATGGTCGGGTATCGGCCGTGAGATGGTCTCGCGTTCTTCTTGGGATATCGGCGGCCGATTGGGAAATGAGGTGTCCAAAGCGCCTTACGCTTGGCGTGCGAGGGCACGCCGAGGCCGATCGTGGCGCCATCGGATCGTCCAGCCCGAGCCTCAAGGAACACCACCATTCGCGGGCAGCGCGTATTTCTTTCCATTTGCGGAGATCGCCGGTGCGACCATCCCCCCTTAGTCCTTTCCGTCTTCTTCCTGCCACGCACGCACCCCTTGGTGGCCGCGGTCCGGCGTTCTTCTGTCCTTCCGTGACAACAAAGACACGCAGTGTCGACCCCTCGGATCCGGAGGAGCTTCAAGGGCGCTTCCGAGAACTGTCGGGGCGCGAGGAGGAGTGGACATCACGCTGTTGCTCAGTAACGGTCGAAAGGAGCGTGAGAAAATGGTGCTTTTTGAGTGAATTTGGGCAGGTTTATTAATTGTCTCTTGCCGGCGACAACCACACAAGGGGGCGCGGGCAAGGACGACGTGTGGCTGTCTCATCGCATACGGCACTGCGTGTCTTTGATCGCGAACGGACCGCCCGCGTTCTCGGTCCAGCCATCGCCTGGGGCCGTCCATTGGAGTCCAGTGGACCGCCCCGGACACACTCGCCACGTCACGCCGGCTTCCGCAAGCCACACAAATCAGCCTTCATCGCACAATCCGCAAAACTTGGGCCTTTTCATTGGAAATGTGTGGAAAATGGCGAAGGAGTTGGGTGTACAGAAGTTCTTCTCGGGGGCGTTGTGGATCCATCCATGGTAATGCGGTGCGCGGCAGATCGGGCGGAAGCCCGGAGACTCGTTTTCCTTCCGGGGATCTGTCAGCATGATTGTGTCAAACAGAGTTTGACACGGAAAAGGGAGTCGGAGCTAACGGAGAGCGGCAACCGCAACGGAGACTTTCCGCGAAACTCCCAAGCCACGCCACGCGGAGACTTTCGCTGTGGGCGTATCTTTACCACCGCCACGCCGGCGGGAGGAGGAGGCGGCACGTGCGTCCGACACTGCAGAACTTATCCGAACGGATGCGACAACACACGACTCGCGCTTTGTACACTGAACCAACATCGCAACCGGCCCATTCGGTCGTTAGTCAGCGAGGGCCCAGGTCTGCCCCACAACTCCCTGTTGGCCCCTGTCCACCGCAATGCAAACGAGCACGCTACAACCTCGACCAAAGTGACACAAGGCTTGCATCACTGGCCGCTTCACTGCCGTTTTAACGCCTTTAAAAGGCTCTCTTGAGTTAGATTGGACCCTTCCGCGTGACGGTTGTGCCATAGGGAGAGCCCCGGGTGTCCAGACTGAGCAGGACGCAGCGTGAGGCTCCTCCAGGCAAGTGGCCAGTGCTCGCCGAAAACGTGCAGCAAGAGGCCATAAGGCCGGCGCGCCGCCTGAAGGGATGCAACTGCCGTGGTGCTCCACGGTTGCGCCACGAACGACCCTCACCTCGAAATCCAGGGTTCATCCCGACGACAAGGGCAGCACCGCGAAGAACTCATCCGCAAGCTCTTTCTGGTCGGCGAGGCTGGCTCACTCGGTGCGCCGCCTCCTCCTCGCTGTCGTGCTGTGTTGCCCCGTCGATCTTCCGTGGTTCTGGGTTGCCATGGCCCAGCCATGGAAAGAAGCCCCCGCTTTCGGTTCCCGCGCTGCTTGGGTGTACCACGCTGGGAATGGAAAGAAAGCTAAACGCGGTGAGCTGCATCCAGGACGGCGAGCTCCACGGGCGCTCATCTGCCGATCAGTGGATCTGGCGAACACTGGAGAACAGCAGCGTCGTCAGCGACACGACCCCCGATCGTCCACGGCGATCCGGAGCTCTTTGGAGGGCCACCTTGTGGTCACGAAGACCCCTGGACCTCTACGAACACCTGCATATGTCCCATCAGGTTCCACATTAGACCTTTCTCGTTTTACGCGGGTGAAACCGGACAACTGATTGGCCCCGATTTATGTCGTTTCTATCCCATTCACGCAGGTGATGTTATTCACGTGCCTCCGCAAGGTTTCACAAGGAGACTAAACAGATATTGAAATATCCTCGTTTTCGTCAGATATCTATGGATATCTGCCGGGTGACGAGTTCGGCTGTCGTAAAGCAGCCCGTTGGTTGTTGCAAAACATGTTTTGCCGTCCATACAAGGAAGAAATTGCTTAGTCAGAGAGATATCCCCGAGACGGAAGGATATCTGGAACTGGATTTCCACATCGCAAATCACCAGATATCGTCCAATTACGAAAACTATGCGCGTGCGCTGCTGGTCGTTTTTGCTTTCTCTGTTTAAAGCGTGGTTGCCTTCGTCTTGGCACTTCGTATATTGCACAATGGTATGCGACCCAGTTGATGTCCTGTTGCCCACAGTGAAATTTTGATCTGAGGTCGACGTTCGATACGATCGACTGGTATCGATACCATGCTAATCAAACGCACTTGATGTGTGGAGAGTCAATAGGTCAGCGCTATGTTGATAAGTCGTTCCCGTCAAGATAAGTGCCTCCGCTTCATTTCTTTCACTGAACTTTGATTATCTGATCAAATCGACTCTACGTCGTTTTCTACGATCTATTCGGCGTTTTTCGCGATAACCCATCGACACAGATATAATCGTGACTTTGTAGCTGCGGCCCTTATTTCGAGACAACTGGAAAAATGTCGACTTCATTCGTTGGAGATTTTTATCCCATAAAAACCGGCGTATATCGGCTAGATTGTGTTCAAATAGGCTGATAAGGGATTCAACTCACCCAACGTGCGATTCTCGAGTTGCAGAATTTGCGGTCTATTATGGCCGAAGTGTATTTGTGATGAACCTTCAATAGATAATAAATGGTTCGGATTCTCACTGCGATGTGCGTACTTGACCCGCGAGTACGCTCCCAGAGGTGCTGGCGCTCACGCCCTCTTCCCCGGGGGCGCTGCGCGGCGCCGCAAAGTCCACGGGCATGCCCCGAAGGATGTGCGTGCCGCGCCACTGCACCGGCTCGTCGTCCTGGTCCTGGTCCGAGGCCGAGTGGCGCGGCGTCGCGACCACGTTGTGGCCCAGGTGGACGATCTCGTCGAGCTTTTGGTGGAACCGCGTGCGGTACGCGCGCGGCGGCAGGGCCGAGATGCCGCGCGGGTCCTTGCGCAGTATCACGCTCTTGACGAACCGCTCGAGGCGCTTGCCCCAGGTCCAGGTCTGGAGGATGTCGATCAGTCCGATATAGTAAAAGCCCGGGCCGATCACGACTTCGGAGGTGCGCAGGCACCGGGAGGACTGCTTGACGCGCGCCGGGGACGCTGCGTCCGAGGTCTCGGCAATGACCTGGTCCAGGAACACGCTGCCGTCCCGTGTGAGGATGCTCTGCTGGTTCACCTGGTAGCTCACCTCGATCACGCCGAGCAGCAGCGAGTAGTCCATGATGCCGAGCTCGCAGAGCAGGTCGCTGTCGCGCTTGAGCTGCTTGAGCAGGCGCTTGCCCTCCACGGGGCCGAAGCGCAGCTTGGTCGTGAGGTCCATGTCCTTGAGCACGACGTTGGGCTCGTGGCTGCCGGCGCGGTTCGGGCAGATGTTGCGGCCTTTGCCGTGGCGGAACGTCAGGTTGCAGTGCCGGCACGTGACCTCGGCGCCGTACTGCGGCTTCTGCGCGTTGCGGTCGATCCACGAGCCCTTGATGTCGTACCGCTGGTGGATCGAGACGCCGTGCTGCACGTCGAAGACGTTCTCCATGACCACGAAGTAGGCCTTCTTGCCGTACAGCTGGATGCAGAAGCTACCCAGGAACCGCGTGAGGAACGTCCCAGGATGCGCCGTCATGTAGGCCACGTAGCGTTCAAGGATCGAGTGGAGGAACGCGCTCTCGCCCGCGGTCAGCGACTTGACGATGAAGCTGCGGTCCCGCGAGTAGAACATGAACGAGCCGCTCGCGCCTTCGCTCACTTTCGGCGTCGTGCATTTGGCCAGTGAGTCCAGAAACGCGTCGTCCTGGATGCCAAAGCTTGCGCGGAGCCGCGCGAACGTCGCCGGGTAAAAGTCGGTGAACTTGATCTCGTTCCACGCCGAGAACCGCGAAGTCGCCGAGCGCAACACAAACGTGTGCGCATTCGATCCGGCGGCGCTGTCGGGCATCATGGAGTTGCCGCGCGGCAGCTGCATGGTCGGCGTCGGCGTCGGCGCCGCGAGGTCGCCGCCGTTGATGTCGGCACCCGACGGCCGCGGCGCCATGCGCACGGCGCGCGCGATTCCCTGCGTCGTGAACTGCACGAGCTCGTTGAGCAGCGCGAGGTTCATTTGCGGACGCACAGCCTCTTCGCTGGCCTCGTCCGAGGACTCGTCCACGTCGTCATTGTCGCCTCCGCGATCACAACGCTGCGAGGCCGAGTCAGGCTGGGTGTAAGACGCATGCTTGGCCGGCTTCTTGTAGAGGCACCAGAGAATGAACGCGACGCTGCCGCGGTACGAGAGCAGGAACGCGAAGAGCACGCTGAGGATCTCGCTCGCGTCGGACGCGGCGCTCGCGAGCCAGTAGCCGCCGTACACGCCCCAGAGCAGCGCCGAGTACACGACGAACGTGACGGTCGTGAGAAAGCCCTCGCGCAGCAAGACGCGGCGGTTCTGGAGCGTCGCGGCCGTGCCGTCCTGGAAGCGATTGAAGCTCGCGAGCGTGACGTAGATCGTGACGCCCATGGAGACCACGACGGGCGCGATGATGAAGAGCCAGATGCTGAGGCTGCTCGCGACGTTGGCGTCTTTCTGGGCCTCCTTCTTGGCGCCGACCCAGCAAAAGTTGCCCACGGCCACGGGCGCGTCGAACGCGTCGAAGACCGCCATGACCGCGGCCGCGAGCGTCGCGAGGATGTTGGCGATCGCGCGGTACTTGCGGCGGTTGTGGCGCGGCGACGTGAACGGGTCGGTCATGAGGTAGTACAGGTCCACGGCCATGCACGTTGTCCAGACGGTCGAGCCCATGATCAGGTACTCGCGCACGGTGGAGAGCCAGCGGCAGGAGCGGCCGGCGCCGACACCGGCGCCCAGGCGGCGCCACGCCGGCTCGAGTAAGAACGACAGCGCCAGCAGGAACTCGCACGCCGCGAGGTTCATCAGCATGATGTGCATGTGGCGCGAGCGGTACCAGCGCCGCGAGCCAAAGTGCGCGATCACGGTCGCGCTCATCGCGAGCGTACCGGCCGAGCCGAAGACGAGCCCGGCGTTCATGCGCGTCACGTCGTAGACCTCGAGCCGGAAGATCACGGCGAACGCCACGAGCAGGAACGACGCCGTGATCGCACCGGCGGTCATGTACACCTGGCTGTCCAGCACTGGCGTCGCCGGCCTGAGCAGGTGCAGGAACCCGCGCAGCGCGCGGTCGACGCTGGACTCGCGATACCGCGCGCGCCCGGATGCCGACGGCCGCACGGCCGTGGCCGTGTGGTCCACCTCGTCTTCTTCTTGCTCATTGGGTTCGTCCTGGGCGGGCCGCACGACGTCGCGCTTGGACGACGCGTCGATGAACGACGACGACGCGCGCTTGAGCGAGTAGCGAGCGTGACGGTCCAGGCTGGCGCGGGCTGCTGTCCGCAGCTCACCGGACGAGGCGTCCTCGGTTGGCGCCGAGTCCCCTATCGAGGACGCGCTGTCGATCGAGACCGTCGCGTAGATACCATCCATGGGCAGCACGGGCAGCGGCGAGACGCCGTCGTTGAGCGAGGAGCCCGGCGTGGTGTCGTCGCCCCAGGAGCTGCCCAGGGACGGCGGCGTCCCCGGATCGGCACTAGCCGTCATGGTCGAGGAGGAAGCGATGCAGAAACTCTGTGGCGGCACAAGGAGATGGTCCAGTCATGGCGTTGGCGAGCGCTTTAGGGCTTTGGTCCGCCTGAAAATAGTTTTCTGGTCTTATTGTTGCGGCATGTTGGCTGGTTGACCTGACGCCCGCCAAGGTCTCCGCTATTTTCTTCGCCTTTAGAAAACGAAAGCGTACGCCTCGACCAAAGCAATGGTGATACGGCAATTGAAGTACAACAGAGAGTGTATTGTGCAATGCGTTCGTCGAACGACAGTGACTAAATAAAACGAGAGGGATCTAGGGGCGAGCTGACACTGGGCCGGGCCTTGCGGGTTTCTAGTACACGATCTTGCGCATCTCGTCGACCTCGGGCAGCCCGAACATGCGCTTGCCGGCGTCGATGCTGACCTCGATGCCCTCGCGGCCGTGCTCGCGCATGGCGTGCTCGTACCGCGCGATGGCCTCGACCGTCACGCCGTACTCGCAGAAGGCCTGCACGAGCTGGCTCGCGTCGTGCATCGCCGTGTTGCAGCCAATGCCCGCGGGGATCATCGTGTGGCACGCGTCGCCCAGCAGCGTCACCTGGCTCGGCGCCCAGGCCTTGATGTCCGGCGACATGGTCGAGAGCCGCAGGAACGAGCACCACTCGGCATCCTGGGTCTCGAACAGCGCCCGGACACGCGGACACCAGTTCGAGGTCATCTGGATCGACAGCTCGGCCACCTCCTCGGGCGACATGGCGTACAGGTCCTGGATCGTCGTGTCCGCGTCCACCTGGAACAGGTCCGTGCGCGCGATGAGCACCCAGCACAGGTAGTTGTGGAGGTCCGAGAGCTCCTCGTTCGCCGGGTTGTCGAGCCCGCCGGTCGACGAGATGTAGTCGTTCATGTGGAACTTGGAGCCGCACCGCGGGTCGATTACCACCGACATCTGCGGGTGCTGCGACGTCACCATGGTCGTGCTGGCCGTGGCGAAATACTGCTCGATCTCGGGCGTGATAGGCGTCTTGCCGTAGATCGCGGCGCTGTCCGTGTCCAGCAGCGTGATGTGGCGCGGAATGTACTGGCGGCGCACCCGCGAGGTCGTGCCGTCGGCGCCCACGAGCACTGAGCCTTCAAAGCACATGCCGTTGTCGAACTGGACCTCGACACGGCCGTTGGGCAGCGTGTCGAACCGCTTGAACGCCATGTCGAACATGATCTCGGTGCCCTCGTGGAGATCCGTGAGCAGCAGCGACCGCAGCATCGAGCGGTCCGTGCTGAACACGTGCTGCGCGACGTTCGAGCGGTGCGCGAACTTGACGCCGTCGGGCGCGGCGCCGCCCGTGTGGGCGTTCACGTACATGAACCCGGGACGGAAGTGGCCCGTCGACCGCAAAAACACCTCAAAGTCTTCGCGCGAGAGCGTGGCCTTGAGCGCCTCAAAGCCGTTGCTGTTGATGCGTAGCCGGTAGCCCTGCGTGCGGTAATTGGGCGTCGGGTCGCGCTCAAACACCGTGAATGGAATCCCATTCTTCTTGAGACCTTGCGCGAGGCACAAGCCTCCGATGCCGCCGCCGATGATCAGCACGTGCGGGCGTCCGTTGGAGACGCGCGACGAGTCGGTGCGCGGCTTGCGCTGGCTGCGCATCTGGTGGTGGTACTCGTAGATCGAGGGCGCCGAGGGCGAGCTCGGGCCGGCGTCCTGGTCGTTGGTCGTGGACGTGGTCGAGAGCATCGAGCCGCTGCCGGACGTGCCCGTGCGCAGGCTGCTCAGCGTGAGCGGCGGCGCGCGCGAGGTCGCCGTGGAGGACGAGTACACGGACGCGTGGTCCAGGTCCCGGTCCTGGTCGAACGTGCTGCTCTGGCTGCCGTGGCTGCCGATGCTCAGCGACGGCGTGTCCTTGGACGAGGTGCCCGTGGGAATGCTGCGCGTGAAGCTCGAGCGCGGCAGCGCACGCGGCGCGTCGTCGTGCTGCTGGGAGCGCGCGTACTGCGGCTGGTACTGCGGCTGGTACTGCGACGACGGCGGGTACTCGAGCGTGTGCGGCGCGTGGTGCGGGTACCCGTAGTGCGAGGCCGGCGGCGGCGGCTGGCCCGCGTACGCGTGGTCGCGCTGGTTGTCATGCTTGTGGTGGTGATCCTCCGACATGCCGATGGTCTTCTTGAGCCACTTGAGCATGCGGCGGCGCTTGCCCTCGTGGTCCGCGACCCGCGTGGTCGGCCGCTGCTCGTACTGCGACGGCGTCGGCGGTACGTTGTCCTGGTGGCGAGCCATGGCTTATGGTGGATGTGTATGTGTTCTTGGTGCTTTGGAAGTGGGTTGGAGACCGTTAGACGGGGACGGGGAAGAGTGTCAAACCCGTCAGGATGGCGTGGAGACTCGAGTCAAGAGCGAGGCGAGAGGAACGGAGATCGGGGGCGCAAAGCACACTCGGTCGGATTGGAAAGTGAGCGGCCGATAGGGAACAGAAGGCGGCAGAGCAGAGCGGGCGGAGGCGCGCCATGCAAACCGACATGCGCCGGCGCCCAGCCGGTCGAGTGCCGGCGACGCTAAAGACACGCTTCGCGGTTGGGTTCATGGACGCCTCCGGCGCGCGGCACCTGGCTGACCACACGGGCGTTTTCCATGTTGGACGCTTCTTTGACGCCGGTGCGAGGCCGTCAAACAAGCGGCGGCAAGACTGGGACTCGTATCTTTGCGGCCCCGCTCCGTCTGTGTCCCGAGAGACACGCACTCACCCAAAGGTCTCCGATAAATTATCCGGCGGCTCATCCCGTGGTCGAAAGCTGATATATCATGTATACGAGGTAATCGGTTTTCACGGTACTATTGATCGACGAAAACGATGATGCTAGAATCGAGAAGCCCCTTACATACATTATTAGAGGTTTGCGGTTGATAACATGGTTGATCGAACTTCAAGGGCACGGCGCACACATCTCGCTGCGAGATTCGCGCACGAGCGACGTGCGTGTGTAGGTAGCGCTGTCGCCATTCGCAGTGTCGGCTGCCCCAAGCCCCAGTTCGAGTGGCGCGGCGGTCGCTGGCATCGAATGGTGCGCAGGGCGCCTGAGACTTGAGATCGTCCATTAGACGGCGCCGAAGGTCATGAGGCGTGGTGCCTATTCTGGGAACGCCGACTCAACTTGAGCTGGAGGGTTGTCAAAAGGCTTGTTTGAACGTCCTGACGGTTTGCCAAAGGGAAGAGCTCGAGAGTTTGCCACATCGACTTGAAGCGGGTGGATTTCTCCACGAGCCTCGAGCCAGTTTGAGGGCACGGCTCCCCACGGTCCTGTAGTAAGCCGTAGTTATCCATGCGACGCCGGCCTCGTCCATTGTGACAGTCGCTATTATGGTATGCAATCACACCATGTTAGAAGCCAGTGCCTGGAGCCGATCGATAACACGCGTATAAGAGAAAAGAGAAGATGTTCGTTGCACCTCTATAGCCGAAAAATTGGCATTTGAAGACGCCTGCACTGACTTTCACTGCGCTCGTGAGCTCAAACAGCTCGGGATCTGATGGACACAAGTCGCCTGCTTTGGAGTCATTGCAGCGAGCAACAAAATCTGCATCTACGACCAGAGAGGCACGGACAGAGCCATCGTACCAGGTACCGCAGGCCCAACGGTCGGTCGCTCGTTTTGCTTCAAGGTTCCAGGCGCGGCGAAACGAAAGAGAGCGAGAAAGAGGACAAGAACGGACATGCTGTCATCACCACCGAGGCACTCCGAGCAGAAACAAGGTGCGTCGTGTGATACGCAGCACCGTGCATCATCACGCGGCGGCTTCCTCGTCTCTTTTGCACCGACGTCCGGTTGGGATCTCAAATTGGGATTTCGAGTGCAGAGCGCCGAAGCACAGTTCAGGGCGCGGCCACTCTGTCAGTAACCTCAAGGCAGCATGGGCAACGAGCAGAGAGGAAATGACCAAACGCGAGAAACGTCGCCGACGCGCAGACAACAAGCATCGCGGTACACTGCAAAACTCGAACGTTGTTCGGATCGTGCGTTGCAGAATGGGAATCTCCAGTTGCCAAATCAGAGCACTTTGGGCTTGAAGCAACATATACATCCTATATCAGTGTATATGTTGAACATGAATTCATACCACACCAAATTGTAGACACGGCTGGCACAATTTGTTCGACCAAGACCGAGAGAGGAAGATGCCAGATGCCACAATGTGAAATGCGATGGCGCTATAATACTGAGTGGGGAGATGACGACACCTTGATGACTTCAGATACTGTTGATGCCGACGGCGCCGCGCGTTCTGTCTCACCGCTGGCTTCGCTCGCTCGCTCGCGTTGCTGATGAGACGGGCGCCGCGCTCCGCTGGACGCCCTCCACTGATCCGGAAAACGAGCTCGCCCATTCTTCATTGGGACTGGTGCTCTCGGTGGCCTGAGCTTCCACTGGAGGCGCCGCCGCTCGTCTCATTGCAGCAGCGCAGGCGAGCTGTCGATAGTCGCGATGACGCCGCGGCGCTGTCCATGAGAAGAACCATCTTTCTGATCCCCACTTCCCGTCGAGATCATGAACACTGCGCACCAGAGGCATGATGGTGATGCGAGGATTTTATAAAGTGTCATACCGTACGCAATCGAAGAAGTAGAAAAATATGAATGCGACCGCGGCTCGAAAGCACGAAGAAGCCGCGAGGGGCGCTGGCGAGAGGGGCTGGAGTCGCGTGGACGGTCTTCGTTGTGAAGAATTAGACGCTGGAAGTGACGTTTGGCGCCCGTGAGCGAGGCTGCTTGTGTGTTTCTTGATGTAGTGGTTGTGTGTGTGGTGTGGTGTACGTGTCACGGTCTCGCTGAGCCCCATGGTAGCGCCGTGCTGTCCTTCGTGCCGTCTTGAGTCTCTATCTAGTGGGACGACTTGCGCAGAACGTTTTATAATTCGATCGCGATGTTCTTGCGGCTGCCAACATCATGGCTCGGCCGAATGTCGCGCTGCGGGAATGGCTGGAAGACACCGGGCAGGTCAGCGCCGCTGCCGAGCGACTGGCGTGCCGCCGGGCGGCCGCCCATACCGGCGCCTATTCTCTCGTCCACCGCGTAAGTCGGCTCGCTGTAGGGCATGTTCTTGGTGCTGTTCGGGCGCGAGTGGGTCGACGTGAAGCTGCTGCGGCCAGCTTGCGTCATGGCCGGGTTGAACGTCGACTGCGCGAGCTGCTCCTGGCCGCTGCGCTCCGTGAGCCCGCCGCTAGCGTTCGGGTTCCAGTAGCCTTCGTACTCGTGGCGCTCCTCCTCGTTCTGCATGTTGTCCTTCATGCGGTTGCGGGCCTTGCAGTAGCACGACGTGATCGTCGTCATCGCGACCGCGATCACGAGCACGCACGAGCAGATGATGAGCGCGATCTGCCACGTCGCGAGGCCGTCGTTCGAGCTGGATTCTGTGAAGTTGGCACTCCAACAGTTAGCACGGTTCCGTCACGATAAATAAACATTAACCTTCGTACTGGTGGTTCCCGCAGAGGGCGCCTCGGTCGTGGCATTCACGTTGGTCGGAGCGGGGCCTGATTTCCCGTCTGCGCCAGATGTCGAGCCATTGGAAGTCACGTCAGTAGCTGTGGTATTTTTCGACGCTAGCGGCGTCGGCGACGGCGTGGTCCCAGCAGGCGCGGCAGTCAAAGAAGAGGAATTACCAGCAGCAGAAGAGGACGCGTCGGACGGGGAGGAAGGAGCAGAGGATGTCAGCGAGGGAGAGGGAGTGTTAGTGGCAGTGGTTTCCGTACTCGGAGGAGCGGTCGTCTTGGTCGAGTTGCTGCCGGATCCGGATCCGGAGTCGCTGTCGCAAGTGCCTGGAATTCAAACATGGCGCACAGTGAGATCCCCATGGTCCTGCTGCTTGGTAGCGCCGTTGAGGGGACCATACATACCGCAGTCGGTGCTGCCGGTCGGACACTGGCCATCGGGCAGTTTGGCGTAGCCGATGACGCGCGTGCTCACTTGCTGGTAGCAAATGCCGCAGCCGCACGCATTCGGCCCGGAACCAAGGCCGCCGACGATCGTCGTGCACTCGCACGGCGCATAGGACGGCCCGGGACCGCTGCCCCAGATCGACGTCTGCTTGCAGATCTTGGCGCACGCCGCGGCGTCGGACACTGCGAATAAGAACGCGACATTAGATTCGCCGCCAAATCGCCACCACATCTCCAGCGACAAGAGCAACGCACCTGACGCCCATGCCGCGAGCAGCACGCAGCCCACGCTCCACAGCACCAGCGACTGCACCGGACTCGTTCGCATCGTTCGATCTCTGGATGGGATTCCTCTATTCGCACCGCGTTGGTATTCGTTCAGCTCCTCTCGTTTCGCTCTCGTGTCGCTCCGGACCGCTCTGCCACCCGCTCGCACACACACACCACGCGCTCCTCTCCTTCTTCTCTCGGCTCCTCCGCCTCCTTTCTCCTCACTTCTCTCCCTTCTTTGTCTCAAGCGCCTTCCAGTCGCGAGGCGCCTTCTTCCTCTTCCCCTCGGAACGCTTTCCCCCTTCTTCCGACTGCCGGCAAGTATGCGCCGCGGCGATCGAGCAGCTAGGTACGGCGCTGGATTTCTTTCCGGAGTTTGCGGGTTCGCGCTGGTGTCGCTCGAAGGTACGGCAAATAAATGATCTGGGACGAGGAAGCGCGACAGGGAGTCTAAAATGGCCACCGTTGCGCTGGACAGTCTGGATCAAGAGAAGGAAGGCGAGTGGAGCGGGGAAGGAGAGCGGAGAGGTGGTGTGCTGGGCGGGCAAAGCAGGATTCCGGAATCTTCATGCAACACGCGACAAGGGGGGTTTAGAGGCAGGACTTACCTGGTGCGATCAGCTGCGTCGAATAAACCAGAGTCTGTTCTTTCGTGTTTGGGTGGCGGGGCCGGGCAGCGCGAATCCAAAAGGAAAAGAGCGAAGAAGGGAACAAACACAGCGAGGGTGGGCGACCGCGCTTGGATCCAGGTGTGTGTGATCCAGGCAGGATTGTTTTTCTCAGCGAGTGTCGGAACCGGTTCGCTGTCTTCGAACGTTTTTCCTTCCACGCGCAGGTGCTCGACGTCTCGGTCTATCGACGACTCAGCATGGACGATGTGAGGAGTCCAGAGCTGGCGAAGGAAGGACGCCACACGAAAGGGCAATGCAGTCAGTTCCCGTGCCCAGCCAGCAGCCATCGGGACCTCTCATAACCGATACTACAATCATTACAAATGTCCATCGGATCCACAAGGGTTACGCTCGGCCTGTCGATCCACAACTGCATGACAATTTTGATGCGGGCGATTACGAGGGGTAGGGCTCTGCCAGAGAGCACGACATAGGATTTGTGCCAAAACCAGGTGCAACCTTCTTAGCCTGTGAAAAGAAGGACGCCCTCCACTGACATTCCAACGAAGCGGCACGGTCTATCCGTGCGCCATTCGTGGGAGTTCTTCCTTGAGGATACGAGCGCGGATGAGCTTCCCCGAAGCCTGATGCACTACGCTGTGGTGACTCGGCGGCACGTTTCCGACTGATTCGAAGTGCTCTCCCGAACTCTGTGTTTTTTTTACTGTTTGCCCAGCATTCCCACGCTAACTTGGCGGCCAAGGCTTGCCAAGAGTCGTTCAAGCTCTGGACTCAGATACCTTCAAGTATATTTTCAACCAATCATATCGCCCAGATTTGCCCAGGTGGATCTCGATTGGCTGCATTTTCGAGCTTCAATACCATCGCAGATGCCGATGGCCCATGACGACATGCTCGTGACGCCACCGATGTTGGCTGGCGGCGCACACTCCGTCACGTCATGCTGACGGATCGCCAAGTACAAAATCTTCCGCTCTGGATCCTGCGTCTGTATTTGCCTTCTTCCGGGAGCTTCTTGACACAGACCGCGGTGCTTTCCGGATCCATGGTGCTGCTACCGCTCGCTGTGGGCCGGCGGGACGTCGACACTCTGGACGATCACGTACTGGACCTTGTCCCCCTCACAGACGACGGTGTCAGGGTTGGTTTGTTGTCGCCGCTGCGCCCGGACGCGCAGGTAGAACCAGATCGTCGCCACGAGACCGCCCGCGAGGCCCACGGAGCACGCCACGATCGCGACGATCACGACGGAGCTGCCGACGCTGCTGACGAGGGCGCCGGCGTCGTCGCGTTCTGGTTTGCACCGGAGTCGACGAGTCCGCTGCCTCGAGGGCACGATCCTGTAGGTGCACCATGCGTACGGTTAGACAATTGAAATTGCCCATTTAGAACGCCGTACTGCTCATACGGTATACGGTAATAGTACGCACCGCAGTACGTCGACCCGGCGGGGCATTCGTCCCTTATTCGGCCGTAGCCAGTGACTCGGCCGCCGATCGCCATGTAGCACGCGCCGCATACACACGATGGCGTGGAGCCGTCGGCGGCGCATTCGCAGGGCGCGTAGTTGGTCGTTACATCGACACCGACGCCGTGGCGCAGATCGTTGGCACGTTGCGGCTGCAGATAGACGCACACATTCAAGAGCGCGATTCGCCTCGTCAGACGTGCTCACATTGCATTAGATCCAACAGCGACCAGGCCTAACCTTCCGCGGCGGCGACGGCGGCGACAGCGACAGCGACGAGCGCGGCTGAGAGAAGCAGACGCAACGCCATCGCGAGAGTGCTGTGCGTAGAATCTGACTTGCGGTGGGCGAGACCCACGAGTGGTATCCTGCAGTACACGGCGTCGCTTTGTGCCACCCATGATTTCGTCACGTAATTTACGTGGAACCGGATGCGGATGTTGCCCACCACACTGTGGTGGGCAACATTCGCATTTGGTTCCAGCCGTGGTCCACAGCGCCATGTGGCTGTCCCAATATTTCAGGAGCACCTAATACACTGATTTAGGAGCTGAAGTAGCAAAAAACCGATTATGGGAGGATTTTAATCCCCGCATTATTATAGCGATGTACCGTTTTATGAAATTGGAGGATGGCATACAACCTTGATTTGAGTACACTAGGTTCAAAATGGATGCACAGGGAGTGAACCGGACTTCTGGATGGAGCAGTGCTCGCGTCCCGCGAAGCCGACGTCGCGGCGCGAGGCTCCATACAGAACTGGCAGTCTTCGCAGGATGCACAACGCTACCGCGAGGACGCGGCGCGTGGACTGATCTTGAGTCTTCAAATGGGGAGCGACCGGCTACGCCAGCAGACAAGATGGAGAGGAACAGCTTCGACTGCCCGGAGGTGTCGATGGGAGGCTCGACCGGATCGGCTGGTGGCGCTCAGTCGCAGGCTTTGTGAATACTAGGGTTCTTCTACGACGAGAACACTCGCCGGAGCCAGATTGAGAGTCTCTTGGGGACACTTGTCTTCGTCGCAGTCGTGGACGGCGCCGGTCGTGGCGACGGGCGAGGTCGCGCGTGCGACGCGGCGGCAGCAGCTCTGGATCGTGTGGGCAGCGACGCCGTCGCCCACGCGCTTCTCATGGTCACAGCGATTGAACGCGAATGGTATCCAACCCAGAGTCTGTGGACACGCCATGCACACACAGCCGGCCCGACGCGAGATTGTGCGGCGCATAGAGCACAGGCGAGAGCGTCACAGTAGTATGCGTGAGTCCGCCGCCAGGTAAAGCCGGAGTACAATCCACGCTCCATGGATCGACCATGGATCGCCTGCTCGCACAGGCGGCGGTATATTCTTTCGAGATCCTGTCGACCAGTTATGAGTGTGGGCCTAGGAGATGAGGAGCGCAGGTTCCAGCACCGCTGAGCCTGCTACATACCCGTCGTGTATACTGATCGCATGAAACGTCGATGGTCCAGGAGCGGCCGTGTCGTCACCAGCGCTCCTCCAATCCGACTAGGATTCCTAGGGGCACCCCCAGGATGCGGGGGGGCTGTGATCGCCATGGAACGAATTGGACGGGTTTCGATGTCGAGGCCCCTCTCCAAACGATGGCGGGGTCGACTTCCATGCTAATCGGCCAGTGCTCAGGCTGAGCGTCAGCGTGGCTGCTGCACTGCACAGTACGTCCAGACCTTCCTGGCGCATCGCTGGTCGATGGAAAGAACGGGCTTGTTTGTGTTGTTTATCGCAATCCTTCCATGGTCGATTTTCCTTCCATCGATCTCCAAAAGTAGTCCAAACCATGGAAGGAATATAAATTGATGTTTTGTCACATCCGCACCATCGATTCAAGCCAACTATGGCACTTCCGATACGGAATAAGATTGTATAAACCGATACTACTGCCAACTTGAAGTGTCGGGGAGCTTTTTTCGAATGGACCAGAAGAGAACCAAAAATCACCGAACGACCCGACCGCCTCGCATTCTGGGCGGGGCAGACGATGCATGCGAATGGATGAACGCCACAGACACAGCACACTCATAATGCGTTGACCGCCGCGGTCGCGGAAGCGCGCTGGAACGTTCGGTGGTGGTCTCACTAGCCACTGGTCATGGTCTCCGCTTTGCATGGAACGAGCAGAGACCTTCCGCCCCACAAAAAGCCCGAGTAAGTCGCGGAGCGCTTCGGTGCAGTACAGTGTGTACGCGTCCAAGAGAAGGCCCAGCTGTCCGGCTCCTTCTCCTCCCGCTTGCTGCCTCTCGATCACGAGCATTTGACAGACAGACGAGCCTTTGGAGGGAAGAGAGGGAGTGAGGGAGGCGGACTCCAGTCGCTCCGCTCCCCCACGCCCCGCGACATTCGCACACAGAGTGCCGTCCACACATAAATTTACATACTAGAGCACCCGCGCGAGCCGCCCCGTCCGCAGCCGTGCTCGCGGAAGAGGAGAGCGTTCCACGTCGTCATTCTCCTCCCCACGCCTCGTGACCCTCGCGCTTCGCCGAGCCGCTCTCCACTTGTTGGCGACTGGTACTCGAGAATTCATTCGCCCGGCCAATAAGACACACTCCTGACACATTCCCACCAACGTGTAGCTTCGAGATGCCGCGCAAGCACCACGGCGAGGGCGCCGAGGACGAGTCGACGCGGCGCCGCATGCTGCGCTGGATCAAGAAGGCCGTGGGCATCCAGGCGCCCGAGGGCCACGGCGGCGACCACGCGAGCAGCAGCGGCGGCCGCCATCACCGGCACCGCCGCGACCGCGACCGCGACCGCGACGAGGAGCGAAGCCGCCACGGGACAGCGCCGCCATCGCGCGGCATCGCACCGCCTGGGTACACCCGTAGCAAGCCCAAGCCATCTAGCTCCTCGTCGGCGTCGCGGTCGCGCGGCAAGCACAGCCGCGAGTCGGTGAACGACACGGCGGACGCGGACGCCGAGGCCGAGACCGCGTCGAACGCGAGCAACAAGAGCGGCAAGGTCACGGTCCTGCTCTACGACGAAGAAGAGCTCAAGCGCACGCTGAGCAACGCCAGCGCGCCGAGCTCGTGCCGCTCGGACCAGTCCTCGAACTCACGCCGCAGCCAAAGCAGCAGCCAGAGCAGCTCGGCGCGCAGCATGCGCAGCGCGCAGAACACGCCCACGCACGCGGCCAAGCGCTCGATCTACGAGCACCACCACGCGCTGCCGCAGTATCAGTACCGCACGGAGGCGCGCGTGTACGACCCGAACGACGTGCGCGTGCTAATCATCGGCGGCGGCATCGGCGGCCTGTGCCTCGCGCAGGGCCTCAAGAAGTACGGCATCCCGTTCACGGTCTTTGAGCGCGACCCGACGCCCAACTACCGTTCGCAGGGCTACCGCCTGCGCATCAACGGCGCCGGCTACGAGTCGCTCAAGGCCATGCTCTCGAAGGAGCAGTTCGAGGTGTTTTTGCGCTCCACGGGCCAGTTCTTCCCGGGCTTTGTCCACGTGGACGCGCACACGACCGAGGTGCTGCCCGAGGCTGACGGCGCCGCGTTCTTCCACGAGCCCGAGCTCACGAAAGAGGTGTTCTCGGCCAACCGTGCGATGCTACGCGCGCTGCTGCTCGCGGACCTGTACGAAGGCTCGGAGATCCAGTACGGCATGGGCTTTGCCAAGTACAACCTGCTGCCCAACGGCCGCGTCGAGGCCGTGTTCGAGAACGGCGAGGTCGTCGAAGGTTCGGTGCTCATTGGCGCCGACGGCACGACCTCGCGCGTGCGTCGCCAGTACGTGCCGCGCCACGTGACGCTCATGGACACCGAGTGCGGCGCGATCTACGGCAAGACGCCGATCTCGTCCGAGATGCGGCAGCTCGGGCTCGCGTCGGACAACACGACGCTGGTCACGAGCCAGCACCCCAAGATGTCGCTGATCATCGAGCCGCAGTGCACCACGCGGCTCGACATGAAAAAGTTCCAGTCGGCCATATACGCCATGCCCGAGGACGTGTCGGAGCTGCCCGAGATCCACCGGTACATCACGTGGATGCTGCTCGCGCGCGCGGACGTGATCCAGCTCGAGAACCAGCTCACGGTCGCGGACCTGTACTCGATGACGCCCGAGCAGATCGCCGACCTCTCGACGCACCTCACGGCCGACTGGCACCCGCACGTGCGCGCGATCGTGGACTGCCAGGCGCCCGAGTTCGGCTCGTTCATGCGCATCTCGACCATGACGCCCGAGCTCCGCACGTGGGCGCCCAGCCCCGTGACGCTCATCGGCGACGCCGTGCACACCATGGCGCCCGCGGGCATCAGCTGTAACGCCGCGCTCGAGGACGCCAAGCTGCTCTGCGACCTGTTCCTGCGTGTCGGTGTCAACGTGGAGGCCATCGGCGAGTTCGAGCGCGCCATGCGCCCGCGCGCGCGCGAAGGCATCCTCGCGAGCGTGGACGCCGGCCAGCGCCTGTACGACCTCCCGGCGCTCAAGGACATGATCGTCGTGTCCCACTGAGCCGTCCCCCACTTTTGATGTTGTTGTGTGAGTCCTTTTGATGTTGATGGCCACGCGTGCGTTGAATACAAGTAAGCGGACCTGCGTCCCGTTTTCCAGAGACCTCCATTTCGGCGTCTTGTCGAGCATAGACAGGGCGCATGTGATACCTTTCTACAGACATACCCTTGTGGAGTCATTCGTGTCAAATCGAGGCGAAAGAGGTTGAACGACCTCTAGTAACGCATGTTCAATCGAGGGATGCTTGAAGACGCTGAGCAATGCTCCTCCTGGACACCAGTCGTTCGCGATGCATGGAAGCGCGCGAGTGGACAAGTCGAGAGTAAAGTGCTGAGTCCAGTGGGCACCAGTACCGGTACCTATTGAACGGTACGACTGGATCTCCAGCCCATGCCCACGCCGCGACGGAGGAACAGCTCCGCGGTTTCACAGGGCGAGGCGAATGGATCCCTGTCTTGTACTGGGCCGCGTTCCTGTCCTGGCTGCACTGGTGGTGGCTGTTTCTATGTGGCCATGACCGCAACTTCATTCCGCCCTGGACTCGGCAATGGGCTCCTGTTGCCATCTACATGTTCTCGCGCCAATCAAACAGCGTCCTTTTCGTGGGATAATAAGGCGTGGAAAAAAGCAAGTTCCCTTCCGTGCCGAGCCGATCTTGTGATGGGCTCCGTCGTGGGAACAAAGCAGTCTCATGTGCACATCGGAGGAGAGCACCCTCGCTCTCCTTCGTCCCGCTCTCCGTTCAGGCGGCATATCGTACATACCGGTAACGGCACGCGGTAAACCCCAGGATTCAACTTAGTGCCAAGATGCCCTTGCCATAAACATCGCCCACCATTGAACAATCGGCTCTTTGCTTCACTCAACTTGTTTGTTTTGCGAGTCCCACTCGTCAGAACTGCCCACGCACGCGCGGCCTCGCTCACCCTCCAGCGTGGCACGCCGCCTCCAAAAGAGACCGTCGACACTCAGCGTGAAAAGCAAAATGCGCGTCGCTCGAAGTTCTGTTGGAGTCGAACACACCGACGCCACGCCTCCACGTCACGCCGAGTCGTTCGAGCGTCCGTCCGTCCGTCCGTCCAGTCCGCGCGCGCCGCCGAAAACGGGGTGGCGCTCGTCCTCGTGGGTCCTCGATCCATCCGTTTCGGCGGGGCCGGGGCTTCCAACACCAGTCACCTGGACCCGCCGCCAGCGTCCACCGCGCCACTGTCGCCACACGTGGCACACGATGTGTCGATCGCTCCTCGCCGCGCGTCGCTGCCGCCATGGCGCCTGTGCCATTCCCGCCAGCGCCAGCACGCGCCAGTGGATAGCAGGCGTGCGTGCGAGAACGGTCGGACACCACCGCCAAGTGCGTGGCATGGCCCTGCGTGTCTCTCGCGACCGTCGGCTTCCTGGAAGCCGCGGCACTAGCGACGCGCGCCACCCGTTTTGCCGCGGCGCTAAAGATACGAAATGGCGAGGTGGGACCTCCGGTGCGAGTTGGCCGTATGTGAGACCGTCGGCTGTTTTGGTGCACCCGCGGCGTCGCAGAAAGATCGTGAAGCAGAAATCCGCGGAAGAAAAAGGGCGGGACATGACAGCAATGGACGAACCGGTAACACTACATATGAACAGGCTGGCACCATGATCGGCCACACCGAGGCCTTGGAATGGGAACGCGGCCCGCGCTGGCGTGGCAGGGAGCGGTTCAGTGGTGCGCAGCGTGTCTTTGTTGTCGAGACGGTGGAGATGACCTGAACGCTCCACGTTGCTCAATGGCGCCGGGCGGGGTTCGTGTAACAGCCAGCCACGGCCTGGCGCGGGGATGACGGGAAGCGAGGCCAGTGTGCAATTCACTGCCCGCCCGCCACACCCACGCGCTCCGACGTCGACCGCTCTCAAGCACGGTCAGCCGCCATCATGACGCGCCGCCAGGAGGCCGTCCACGCGGCCCACTACGAGCAGCGCCGCACGCGCGATGGCAACCAGATCGACGAGGGCAAGCGCCGCAAGATGATCCGGTGGATCAAGAAGACCATGGGCATGACCGAGGACTCGGTGGAGCTGCGCCGCACGCCGCAGCCGCACCCGAGCGCGCACTACATCCACGTCCAGGCCAACGCTAACCCCAACATCCACGCGCCCGCCGCGAACAATGGCGGCCGCTCGAGCATCGAGCGAACGGGCAGCTCCGGCCCGAAGAGCGCGCGCAAGCTCAGCGCCGACAGCATCGGCAGCATCGGCAGCAACGGCAGCGCGTACGAGCAGGAGCGCGACGTGCCCGTGTACTACGTGAACGCGCCACGACCGGCGGCACCCGTTTCCAAGAGCCAGCAGTACCAGAGCAACAGCAGTGGCAGCTTCCGCTCGGCCACCGAGAGCTCGTCCAGCTCCATGGCCTCGACGGTGTCGTCCTCGGTGTCCAGCGGCTCACACGTGGGCGCTGCGGCAGCGGCCGCTCCGTCGATCTACGAGTACCACCACCAGATGCCGCGCCAGCGCAAGCCCCACGCCGACCCGTATGCCCGCAACAGCAACACGCCGCACGTGCTGATCATCGGCGGCGGCATCGGCGGTTTGTGCCTCGCGCAAGGTCTCAAGAAGCACGGCATCCCGTTCACAGTATTTGAGCGCGACCCGACGCCCAACTACCGCACGCAAGGCTACCGGCTACGCATCAACAGCTCCGGGTACGAGGCGCTCAAGGCCAACCTCTCGCGCGAGAACTTTGAGGTCTTTTTGCGGTCCACGGGCCATTTTCTGCCCGGCTTCCAGTACGTGGACGCCGACTCGGGCGGCGCCGCGCCCGCCGGCGTCAAGTTCGCGCACCGCTCGAGCGTCACGCAGCACGTGTTCAGCACGGACCGCTCGATGCTGCGGTCGCTGCTGCTCACGGACCTCCACGAGGGCAGCGAGATCATGTTCGGCATGGCGTTCCGGTCCTTCCAGGTGCTCCCGAACGGCCGTGTCGAGGTCCAGTTCGACAATGGACGCTGTGTGGAGGGCTCGGTGCTCGTGGGCGCCGACGGCACGACGTCCCGCGTGCGTCGCCAGTACATTCCGCGCCACATTACGCTGCTGGACACGGACAGCGGCGCGATCTACGGCAAGACGCCTATCACGCCCGCGATCGAGCAGTACTTCGCCACGGCCAGCACGACCATGGTGACGTCGCAGCACCCCAAGATGTCGGTGGTGATCGAGCCGCGGTGCGGCAACAAGCTCAACATGCACGAGTACATCGAGGCCACGGGCGGGCTCGCGAACGCCGCCAACAGCGAGCTGCCGGAGCTCCAGAACTACTTGTGCTGGGTGCTGCTCGCGCGCGCCGACCTCTTCCACGTGCGCGAGCACGTGACGGTCCACGATTTGTACGCGATGGCCCCCGAGGAGGTCGCGGAGCTGTCGATGCAGATGACCTCGAACTGGTGCCCGCGCGTGCGCACGCTCTTCGAGCAGCAGGACCCGGAGTGGGCCTCGTTCCTGCGGATATCGACCATGTCCCCGGACATCAAGGCCTGGCAGCCGTCCTGCGTGACCCTGCTGGGCGACGCCGTCCACACCATGACGCCCGCGGGCATCGGCTGCAACACGGCGATGCAGGACGCGCGGATCCTCACCAAGCTCTTCTGCGAGCACGGCGTGACCGTGGACGCGATCGCGCGGTACGAGCACGCGATGCGCGACCACGGCCGCGAGGGCATCGCGATCAGCCTGGACGCGAGCCGGCGCATGTTCGGCGTGCCGGGCGTCGAGGAGATGCGCAAGGTCGTGTACTAGGTGACACAGAGACTAGGACTTATGTATTGTTGGAACCCATTGGAAGTTTTCACATCACTGGATTGCCTCAATGCATGCCGCTAGCCGCTGCGGAACCGGGCCTCATGCCATGGAAGAATCCGTGATGCAATGGCATTTGCCAGCACGAACGATGCGTTTTGGCAGGTAGTTACGACCAGCGGGTGTGGCGTCGATGTGCTCCAAGTCACTCCGAATATTCATGATTGGAGGTACCGGATCCCAGCGAACCCATCTTTCCATTGTGTGACACGGTCGTGTCTGGTTCCACGAAACCAAATCCGACTGTACAGTGCTCCGAAGCTTCGCGGAACGCGTTGCGGTGTGATGCGGCCAATTGAGCCGCGGTGCCACCATCGAGTCCAACGCGCAGACACACTCATCAAAGCGAGACGACGTGGACGGACTATCGACGCGTCATCGAAAAACTTTCTTTGGCGCAAAGGAGCGAGCGCGTTTGGGTACGCCACGGTGACGACTCTGACGACCGATCGCCACCGAGAGCAGGAGCTGGAGGAAAAGGAAAATAAATCAAACATGGAGATGAGGCGATGGGGCACAGCAGGGCGCCTCAGCCAGAGAGCCCGCGTGCGAGAACGAGAGGGCATTCGTCACTAGCGTTGATTACCACTAGGCTGGGAATCGCTGGAACCTTTGGCAAATAGGCAACGACTGGAAAGCAGGTTCCCGCAGGGGAATTCCCTCTGGATTCACTGACCGCTCGGTGGACCGCAGCGCAGCCGGATCGGGTGCTGTCGCCATCCTCCGGATGCCTTGATCGCAGACGATCGGCGAGGCTGGATTCCTCCTCTTCCCTGCGAGTACGCGTTCCGTCATTTCCCCTTTTCCCACCGCGTAGGCGGACTCCTCACCACTCCTATTTCACCATGGCCTGGCACACCCGTCGGCCATCCATCCCGGATGCTCAGTCGGCCAAGGTGTCGCGGGGCAAGAGCGTCTTGCGCTGGCTCAAGAAGGCCGTCGGCCTCGGGTCGCCACACAAGCAAGCCGGAGCTCAACGCACAACACGCCGCAATGGACAACCAAAACGCGCGCTCGCTACCTCGACCCATCGAGCGCGCGTCCACTCCTTCACTCTTCCGCAAGACCCCACGGAACCGCACGAACCTGAGACCGAGACCAAACGCCATTTCCACACCACCGGATCGAAATACGTCGTTCGACTCTCCGACGCCTCACCACCACACCGTACGGTGACGACCGCCGCGCTGGCACATCGGCCTTTGCTGACTTACGAGCAGCAGCTGCAACCGCCGCCCCACGTGCTCATCGTCGGCGCGAGTCTGAGTGGGCTCTGCCTCGCGCAGGGTCTCAAGCGAGCCGGAATTCCGTTCACGGTGTTTGAAGGCGACGCGACGACGGCGTCCAGCGACACTTACGACGGATACCATACCCAAATCGACACGCTGGGCTATGAAGCACTGAAGGCGATGCTGCCGGACGACACATTCGAGCTGCTGCTTCGCTGCGCGGGTCAGGCGTTCCCTGATGTGGTGCAGCGTGACGCCTCGACGGCCAAGCGGCTCTCCGGAGACTCCCTTCGGCAGAGTCTCGGAGCCAACAAGCTCGTCTTCAGCGTCGACCGGTCAGTGCTGCGCGCGGTGCTTCTCCAGGGTCTCGACGAAGGGACCGAGATCCAGTACAAGCGCGTCTTCAAGCGGTACCACATGCTGCCCAACAAGACCATCGAAGTGCACTTTGCGAACGGACTCTTCGCGCGTGGATCGATCTTGGTCGGCGCTGATGGTCGAGAGTCACGCGTGCGAGAGCAGTACGCGCCCAATCGTGTGGGTGGCTTGATGGAGACGGATTGCTGTGTCATTTACGGCAGGACGCCCGTCACAGCCGGTCTCTCCATCGCTAACCTCGCATCGAAGTCGAATGCGACTGTTATGACGAGCGTGCACCCGTTGATGGCGCTTCGCATCGAGCCGCTTCACGTTCCGTCACTTGAGACGGCAGAACTCGCGTCGGCACCCGCCGCCGTTGGGTTGTCTCGTGGCAAACATCGCGGCAAGAAACACGATCCACGCACGGAGGACGAGACCGTGTGCTGGTCTTTGATGGCCCGTACGGATCAGTTCTTGATTAACACCCACGTCTCGGCGCAGGAAGCCGAGGCGCTCGCACCGCACAAGATCTTCACGATCGCGCATCGCGCGATCCAGAGTTGGCACCCGCTCGCGCGCGCGGTCGTGGAAACTGCTGATCTCGAGAGTTGCACGCTGCACCGCCTTCGTACGGCGCCAGCAACGATTCCCGCGTGGGCACCGAGCCGCGTGACGCTGATCGGAGACGCTGCACACTCGCTGCTCCCGTCATCCTTGGCGACCACATTGGCTCTCCAAGACGCGACCGTGCTGTGCGAGCGGCTCGTGCACCTAGGCGTCGGTGTGCCGGCCGTCGCGATGTATGAGAAGCTCATGCGGCTCACGGCGCACGAAGCCGTGCTCGCGAGCGTCCACACGCACCACTCGCTGATCGGCATGCCGCCGCTCGACCGCATGGCGCCTGTGCCAGTCGGAAAGAAGACCGTGCGGCCGCTGGCTCGAGCAAGACCGTAGCTGCGTCGTATACACTAGCTCTTGTTGAATGTAATAGTAATGAGTCCTTGCTCATGTTCCGGAGTCACTCGTCGGTCTCTCCCGCATCTGCCTCGCTGCCCCGGAGACCGCCGCCGTTGTCGTTCGCGCCGACAAGTCCAAACCAACGCTGCGACTTCTTGCTCTGGCCGATGTAGAAGTCGGGACTCACGTCGTAGAGGTTAGCCTTCAAGTGGAGGCGACGCCAGTCAGAACAGTGGTCGTACACGAGCCGACGCAGTTCCACGAAGCTGCGACCTGAGCTGCACAGAGGAAATACGTCGCGTTCCTCGTCGGTCTCGCCCCAGCAATTAGTGTGCCACTCGTCTGAAAGATGTCCAGGATCGACACGGGGCGGCGTCCCATGTCGTGGGCTTTGCTCCACGCGTCGATTGCGTGCTTGACGGGGTCCCTGTGCCACCCGAGCTTGCCGCTGATCCTACTGACGCAGATCTTCGCCAGGCATTCATCGGCGTAGCCACTGTCATCTTCCACATTGAACCCCATGTCCTGGCCCACCGTAAAGTCAAAACGACAGAGCACCATCTCGCGCCAGAAGCGCACGTTCTCCGGTCCCAGCAGAGCGCCGAGTGAGGGTGCCGCGCGGCCCAACGCGACGATTTGGCGGAGCGCGCGCGCCGCGTCGGTGTCGGCGTCATTTTCCGATTCGCTGTCGTCTGATCTGGGACGTCGGCTGCGCGCCGCCGACACGAAAGCTCACGATCAGCTGAACCAGCGCGCCGCCGTGGCCGCCTCCGGGCTGGCAATGCACACGGTTGGCGCCTTTCTTGGGTTGTTCATGAATCACTTCCGGTAATTCACAATCGAAGAGCTTCAAACATGAAAGCTTGCGCAGCAATGATGGTGTGTAAGCTTTCATGTTTGGAGCTCTTCGATTGTAAATTACCGGAGTGAGTACCATGACATGGGTACACGTTGACCTATATCCCCGCTTTAGTGACGTCCCGTGTCACAGTGTGGAACCTTGTTGCACACATGTGCTCTTCTCGAGAGCACCATGAGCTCGACATCCACGACCAACGACACCATCTTCGCGGGGCTCTGTGTGTGCACCACGGGGCTCGCGGTCCACGTCAAGGTTGCTAGCCTTATAAAGCGAGACCTGCGTGTTCGAATGAGGTGCCGTGCTGACGCTATCTCTCTCTGTGGCCCACAGGAACAGATCCGCAAGATCGTGCTCGCGTGTGGCGGCGCCTTCGAGGACGACCTCACGCTCGACGCCACCACGCACCTCGTGGCTGACGCCGTCGGCTCCCACAAGCAGCGCGTACGTCTATAGTCACCGTGGTGTTTTTCTGTGGTCTAACGCTGTCTCCCTACGCCGCAGGCCGCCGCGAACAAGGGGCTCCCCGTCGTCTCGTCCCGCTGGGTCTTCGACTCGTTCCGCGCGCATGCGCTGTTAGACGCCGCGCCCTACGCGCTGCGCGCGCTCGACGGGCTCGTGGTGTGTACCACGGGTCTGTCGGCGCAGACGCGCGTCCAGATCGAGAAGCTCACGGAGCTCCACGGCGCTAGTTACGACCCAAATCTTGAGGTCGGACGTACGGGTGTGCTGGTCGCGCAGGCGCCATCGGGGCCCAAATATGAGGCTGCGGTGGCCCACGGCATCCCGGTGGTTCACGTGTCGTGGCTCCACGCGTGCGTAGAGAAGGGCGTGCTGGTCGACGAGGCCGCGTTCTCGCTGGAGAACATGCTGCGCCCCAAGCGGCTCTACAAACAGCTCCGACAGGAGCTTGACGACCTGGCTGGGTCCAAGATGCGGCAGCTTCTCGCCAAGTACTGGCAGCAGCAGCAACACGACCAACAAGGACAGGAGCCGGAGGAGTTTATGGAGCTGTTTGACGCGTGCGGGTTCTATCTTGTGGGGTTCCCCGCGGAGATGGAGCGCACGGTCCAGCGGCTTCTGCGCACCGGCATGGGCTCCATCTACTACGAGATGCAGCTCCCGGCCGTGTCCCACGTGATCGTCAGCCCCGTGCTCTCGGATATGGCCGAGCTGGAGCGGCTCGAGCAGCTCGTTGTGGCGCGCAACGCCGCGGCGACCGTCCATTTCGTGTCGGCCAAGTGGATCGTCGACTCGTTCAAGTGCCTGCGGCTCGAGCCCGAGGAAATGTACCCCGTGGAGATCGAAGAGCCGATGGAGGAGATGCCTGCGCCCGTCGTACCGCCCTCCTTCGATCGGAGAGCATCGCTCGCGTCGTCGGTGGGCGGCGGCGCGTACAGCGATGCCGTCGGGGATGTTTCGATGGAGCTACCTGACGACGACGAGATGCTGCAAGACCACGATGCGCTCGAACAAGTCCAAAAGAAATCCAAGATGCTCAAGGACTATGGCTTTTTGCTGATCTGCGTGGACCCGAACGAGCCCAAGCTCGTGCGCGCGACAGTGAAAGAACTCCAGAAGCGCGCCGGCGCGCAGGCCGTGGCGATGGACCACCGGGACTTTGAGCACGTGGAGCCGGCGCAGTTCGACTTTGTGACCCACATTGCGATCTGCAGCGGCGTCTCGCTGGACCCTGAGCTCGCGCAGATCCAGAAGATGAAGTTCGCGGCGTTTTTCCAGAACCACCAGCAGCCGCAGCCCGGAGGGGAAGGCAAGACCAGGCGGATACAGTACGTGTCGGACTTGTGGGTGCGGTGCTGCCTCGCGTCCGACTGCGTGGTTTCCCATCAGGCGCACGAACTGTTCACGGTGACGTACCAGCAGCCGCGCTCGATGTTCCCGGTGGCGCTCCCCCTGACGTGTTTCAAGCGCGTCGTCGCGTCCACGTCCGTGTACTTTGGCGTCGACCGGTTGGTCGTGATGGAGCTGCTACACATGGCCGGCGCGCAAGTCTCGCCCAAGCTCAGCAAGAAGAACACGCATTTGATTTGCCTGAATCCCATCGGCATGAAGTATGAGAAGGCGCGCGAGTGGGGACTCACGATTGTCACTGCGCGCTGGGTCGTCCAGAGCGTCTTGCAGGGCGAGCTGCTGGACGCGAGCCTGCCCGAGTTCCAGGTCGTGGACGAAGACGTCGTCGTGAGCGGCGAGGCGAGCAGCAGTGGCAGTCGCACCACGCTCGGTAGCATGAGCGGCAGCCGCAACACGCTCGGCAGTATGGATCCGGCGCGCGTTGGTCACGGCAACGGCAACGGCGAGCCTGCCAGCAGCGCCTCCCAAGAACGGACAAACAGGAGAAGTTCGACATTTCTGTGAACGCGTTTTATATCCATGGGGACTGCATTTAGTCACGGATTACGCTTCCCAATCAATCTAGTTGCTACTCGCTATCACACTCGTTACAGTCCTGATCACGGCGGCCGGCGTAGTAGTCGCTCTGTCCGACCAGTCCGAGCCAGCGGTGAGACGCTTTGCTTTTACCAATGTAGAACTCGGGGCTCGGGAAGTCCTCTATATTGACGTGCACCCGGCGCCAGTCCAAACATCGGTCATACACCAATCGTCGCAGGTTCAAGAAGCTGCTCTTGGTGCTGCAGATCGGAAACACGCCGTGTTCTTCGTCCGTCAGCCCACGCGACTCGAGCAGCCACTCGGCCTCGTCGGTTTCTGTGTAATCCATACTGGGCGGCGCACCAGCAAAGCCAGTCCATGTTTCGGATACCGGCGGGTCCCCGTACCAGAAGTGCGGATAGAAGTCGCAGAACTCGAGCAGCTCGTACCCTGAGCGTGTGATCTCGCGGTCGAAGCGGGCCAGCAGGCACGGCAGCACGTCGATGTAGCCGTCCGAGAATGTCGAATAGGCGTTGCCCGCGGACGCGAGGGTCTGGATGGCGCTTAGATCCCTGAACAGCGAGAACGCGTCCTCATGGGCCGGCCAGGCGGACGAAATCGATGTTCTGTCCCACTGGACTTCGTGGAGGAACGCGTATTCAGCTGGACGAAAGTACGCGCCGAGCTGCGACCAGAAGAGGAGATCTTACTTCAGGTACATTTCCGGGCCGCCGTGGTCTGGGTGCGCAGCCTCCCAGGCGTCCACATGGGGCTTGAGAGGGTGCGCGTCCCAGTCGTCTTCACCCAAGACCTTGCAGTGCTGCTCGATCATCGCGTCGCGGGAAATGAACACGTAGTCGGAGCACTCCTCGACATTAAACGTGTTCCGCGCGTCACCGTGAAATCAAAGTAGTCGAGCACTAACCCGCGCCAGAAGAGAGCGTTTGAAGGGCCCACGAGCGCGCCGAGTCCCGAGATCGCGCGACAGAGAGTCACGATTGTTTGCAGAGCGGAAGAGGCGCTGGTCGAGCTCGTGGCGATCGCATTCTCAGGGAGAATGAACCCGAGAGTCGTCTGGAACAACATGGGCTTGGTCAAGAGCACGTGGGAGGCTGCGACTGCGAGTGACATTGTTGCTAACGCAGACGTAACTTTGAAGGCCGAGTGCCTGGCGCGCTTGGGTCGGGAGCTGGTGCCGTCCATGGTGAGTTGGCGAATGAGGGGCTGTACGAGGAAACATATCGATTGGTTGAGTGAAGTCGTAGAAACATCAACACAGAGCAGCTAACAGTCCTACAATTGTCGATTGTTTTGAATCTCCTCAACGTGCGTTAGGACGAGCAGAGAGCCCATGCGCCTTTGGGACTCGCCGTTTGGAGCGAGCTACGGAACCCAGGAGCTGCTGTAGATGCGTGTACGACTCGATTATCCGCCGTAGCTCAAGTATTCACTCTTGCCCACAAAGCCCATCCAGCGCCCGGAACGCTTTGTCGCGCCGATGTAGAACTCGGGACCCTGTTGCTCTTTGAAGTTGATGTGGACACGTCGCCACTCCGAGAAGTTTTCGTACACGAACGCGCGCAGATGCTTGAACGCATGCTGTTTGCTTGATCTCACGAGTGGGAAGATGGAGCGCTCTTGCTTCGTGCGTTCCTCGCAGTCGCTGTGGGCTCCGGCGTAGTCGCAGTCCTTATCGTCGTCATCTTCGCGCTCTTCTTGTTTCCCACCACCTTCTTCGTCCTCTGCATCTCGTTTGGCGCTACTCCGGCGAGCGTCCCTATCGGCCTTCTTCTGGTCCTTCCTCATCCTCCACTTGCACGTAATCTCAGGTGATGGGCCATCAAATCCGCTCCAGCGCGGGTGTACGGGCAGCGCCGCGCGCGTCCAGAAATGCGGCGCGATGCCGCAGAACTTGAGCATCGCGAACCCACGACCGACGATCTTGGTCGGGAAACGGCCTAGCAGACATGGGAAGACGGGTTGGATGCCGTCCGACCACGTCTCCTACTCGTAGTCGCGGGTCGACTGGAAATGCGGCAGCAGGAGCAGATCACAGAAAATCGAGAACGCGTCCTCGCGGTCGGGCCACAGCGCTGGCATCAGAGATCGGTCTGGTTGGATCTTCTCGAGGAATCCGTAGGCTTTCGGCTTGAAGTGGGTCTCGAGCGCCGACCAGAACGCCATATTTTCGACGAGGATGTCTTTGGGGAGACGTAGGTTGCGGTGGCGTCTCTTCCACTCGCGGAGCGGCCCGTTCTTCGGGTGGCGGTGCCATGCCGCGTACTCCGGATCGTCACACGCGTCATCGATGGCATCCCTGTCGTCATCCCAATGGCCATCGCATTCTTCCACGTTGAATGCGTCGTCGCTCGATGTCGCAAAGTCAAAGTGCGCGAGCACCATCTCGCGCCAGAACCCTTCGTTGCTGGGTCCTGCGAGCCTGCTCAATCCTGGGATCGCGCGGCATAGCGCCGCGACCGTCTCGAGCACGACCGCCGGTTTTGGTGTACCTTTCGTGTCCTTCTTGTCTGCGGACGAGGACGGGATGAAGCTGACGATGTTTAGAAGCAGCGCCGGCTCGCCCGTGACGGCGGCAGCGATGACGGCTGGCAGAGCGGAGACCTTGACGCGCTTGGCGGGGGACGCGTCGCTCATGGCTCAACGCAAGTTGTCGAATACGTCGTGCGGCGCGCGCTCCAGTACAGCAACGTTTGCGTTCGATTCGCCAAATGCAAAGGAGACACCCAAGGACATGTTGACGCACGAGTCTGCGGCAGACCTCTGGTACACGGGTGTGGAATGAGGTGCGAAACCTCTCTAATTAGGACTCACAACGTTCCTGGTGAGACTCACCTCAATCCCAGATCATACTCTCCAAACGAATGTATTTGGATACCGGTACTCACATGAAGCGAATCGAGTCGGGGTTCTCAGGTTTGGGTAACCGGTTGGTGAACCACATTCGGTTCACATCGTGCTGTGCTCTGATTGGTGGATTCGATTCACCAGATTCACCAGCGATTTCGTTGGTGAATCTGGTTAATCGCCTTTTCTCTTGCACATCGAGCCAAATGTG
>JAADWV010000003.1:0-187906 GCA_023336295.1 Pythium folliculosum
CCTAGTTTGATGCGATCTGAACGAGAGGAAAGGAGACTTGGCGGGCGGTGATTGGTCAAAAAAACAGGATAAGAGAGGCAGGGACAGTACCCCCACAGTGATCAGAACTGACCTTGCCCAACGCTTCAGAGTCAGAGTGCTCTATTTCGTCCAATCAAACAGCGTATGGGAATGATGGTCATATCCACATAGTCCGAATGTTGGTGCTTCAATTTTGCTTTTGAGGCGGGGAAACCTGGCCACTAGAAAAAGGGAAACCAAGGGGGGCGAAATGGATCGAAGCTCGCGTCGCGGCCGCCCGAACGGTGCCATGGCGTTGGGGTCGCCGCCGCTCGTGACCATGCAGCACTCGAAGACGAGTAGCGCAGCCTGCGATCTGAACGAAACCATTGACGAGAGTGGGTGTCGGGGGAAAGACGCCCGCTTGCATCAGCCAAACTAACGAGATTGACTGTGTAGACGATGCGGAGCTACTTCTCGCGGCGGATGTACGTGCACACCATGATGGCGGTTGATGCTTTGAAATGGAATCAGTTGACACAGCTAGATCCTTTGTATGAGAAGCAGAAGGTGACGTCCAAGAAGGCACAGTCGAAGCAGCAACAAAAGGCGGCTGCGGGTAACCAGAAGGGAAAGAGGAAGCGCAAGCCGAATGGCGAGGACGACGCGCACGATCATGATAAAGAGAACAACCACGCACTTCCGCCCAAGCACCTTCCGCGAAAGAAACGGCGGGCGCTCGCACCGCTTGGTGGGCCACCGGCCCCTCCAGCAGAACCTCCTGTTGCTCAGGACACGAATCCGAACTCGGCCCGAGACAGCCCGCCGATTTTTGCGTTCAAGCAGGCCAAGACGGCGCTCAAGGCGCGGAAGATTCGAAAGGAGAAACAGCACACACAGGAAGGTAACCAGAAGCGACTCGACGACTTGGCGGCATACTATGCCAGCGTGGACTCGGAGAAGCTCACTTACATGTGATCACGAGGTAAGGACACTCGAATAGATTTGGCATTCTACACTGGTCGTGGCATGATCAAGATGCATGGGCCTCCGCCAACGCCAGTATCTGGTCGCAATACTTGGGGCTTTGGTGACGCGAGCGATTTTCGCGCGCCTTCTTCGCGAGCAAAGGCGCGTTGATGTCGACGGTCTCCTTGACGACATGAAACACCGCATCCTGTGTGGCATTGAGTACCATGAGCATCGGATAGACAACACAAAGCACTGTAACAAGTACAAGGCACGAACCTGGATCTGCGGGTCGGCGTCGTCGAGATGCACAAACAGGCAATCGAGCGTGTAGTCGATGATAGTCCCTTGGAAGTGCTGCTTGGGCGCGGACCGCAGGAACGTCTTGAACGTCTGGCAGGCCGCGCGGCGCACAGTGTCGTTGCTGTCGTCGAGGCGCTTGAGTATCTCCGAGTACAGTTGGTGGACAGGTTCCTCTGTGTGCAGAATATTCAGTGACCTTGGCTCAAGATTGGCAGGGTTACTCAAATAGGCCGACGAACCTCCCAGACAACCGGGCAGCGCTACGAACAGATACTGCAGCGCGAGGCACACGAGCTGGCGCGTCTTAGCGTCGCCATCGTCCAGACACGACTTAAGGACCGGCAGCATCTGGAGTGGCAGGAGCACAAGGCGATCAGCGATGGATTCACATCGTTCATGCCTCTCTTTCCAAGCAACCGGAAACGAACCTGTGGCGCGGTCTCAAACAGGCACGGCTGGTCGGCGATGCCCTGGCGCAGCAGAGTGTACGCACACGCGACCGCGACTTTGCTGGTGTAGCAGAACAGGAGACACCATGATCAGCGTGGCTCGCACTTGAAGGCTCGCTCGGTCCAAGGGGCGCAACCTACCGGATAGTCGCGGCGACGCGACCGCCCTGCCAGACGATGCTGGGAACAATCGCTTTTACCAGCAGCTCCGTGTTGAATGGCTTGAACGACTGATGCAGCAGCAACGTCAGTGAGGGCAAAACGTGAGTAGGCCTCCAGATTCAAAAAGTCGGGGGAACTCGTGGCCAGTGGAACACACCTGAGTGATCGCATCCGTGCCGAGCATGGTCTCAAGAAGCGCAAGGAATGCCAAGCGCACATCCGCGTCCTGGTTCGGATCCAAGTGGAGAATGACCACTGGCACGATCGTCGACATGTTGTCCCCGCAAGCCTGCACGCCCCACCCACTCAATGAGAACCCACGCACTCTAATCACATCTCCGTGGGCCACGTACCACGCCCCCACGACGACAGACTGAGTCAAACAGCACTCGGTGCGGATGACTCTTCTTCCATGCCGCGGCCTTGTCCGACGGAAGCTGCATCGTGGCGAACAAGCGACCCAAAAAGGCCTTGTAGAGCTCCTACGTGAGAACAGCAAGCGTGTGAGTGTTGCCGCTTTGACCCAGAGGATCCTGAATCGAATCGTCAGACGCACCTCGACCGACTGGTTACATGCGGCCGCTAACGCCTCGAGCGCCGACGCCGCCTGCGTGGCAAGCGCAGAGATCTCGGGTCAGTCACACGTCTCAGACCATTTGCACGAACCGTCCATGCACCTCCTCAGCAGCAACAGAGCCATCGGCGGCAGCCGCCAACAAGTGATTCAGGATCCAAAAGAGACGGAAGGCGACGTCCTCGCGGCCCGCGAGCAGCGAGTGCGCCATCTTGATGATGCTGTTCACGACCACGGCAAGCTGGTCCTGGAGATCCGCGGCCTCAGACTCACGCACGCCGGCATCGCAAAGTGCGTCGGTGATCGCCTCGAGGTGCTGCTCGATGGTCGACACCGCCATGCCTTCGATGCTCATGCCAAGCAGAATGAGCCCGTTCGTGCGGTGCAGCGCCGTGTCCTGCCCCATGACGCGGCCCACGACCATCGGCAGCAACGATGACAAGACCGTCTCCGCGTCGGCATAGTGGCCCACAACCCGCGAGCACTCCTTCACACTCTGCACGACCACGTCTTCGTCGTCGCGGCAGTTCTTACCGAGCGCCGCGAACACCTTGTCCAAAAACGGGTTCATCGCATCCTCGAGCAGAATCAAATACGCGCTCAGGATCCGTGTGTAGCGCTCGCGCACTTGCACCTATACGCCAGAAGGGAACACGTCGATTTGTAACCCGCACTGCCATCCACATACGTTGCACATCGTACCGTCCAGTCTCCCGTTCGCTCCAACAGGTCGGGAAGCACGTCCTTGGCGATTCTGATCCAACAGCACGCATCCATGCGCAAATTAGTCTCAGTTCACTACCCATTACCTGGCCGGTGATGGAGGCTCCAAGCAACTACGAACCTCCGGCTCAAACGCCGCGCGCTCTCAGGTGGCCGTGTCGTGAAGAACACGGGCGGCTGCGACTCGTCACCAGTTCGCATCGCCTCGTCCATCGCATCTGCACTGCGCCCACTCGCGTCGTCACCCGCCTGCCACTTGGTCGCGAGGTCGCTCAAGCTGAGGTGGAACCCCTCGCACACTTCCGCCGACTCGTCGACCGCACCCGCGAGCAGCAGCGGCAGCAGCACTGAATCGTACTGGCGCGCGTTCTCGATCTCCCGCATCCACGTCGCGATCGTGGCCACGAGCTGCCGGCGCGCCGAGGCCGCGCGGTCGAACACGACTTTACCCACAGCGGGCAGCAGCACGTCCTTCATGAGCTCGGGCAGCGATTCGAGCGCGCAGGGCACGAGCGCCTCGAGCGCCTGCAGCGCGCTCACGCGCACGCGGCTGTGCTGGTGGCCGAGGTTCGCGACCATGGGGCGCACGATCATGCCAACGTGGAGCGCGACGTCGCGCCGCCAGCCGCGCGCGAGCACAATCGCCGTGTCGGCCGTGAGCTTCTTGGCGTCCGGGAACGGATCCAGCGCGGTCTTGCCCAGCACGTTGGCGACGTCGGCGATCACGTCGCGCAGCGACAGCCGCTCATCTCCACTCTCACTGAGCTGCTTGAGGTACACGTGGAGCAACTGCAGCAGCAACAGGCGGATCTCCTCGGTCGGCTCGGCGAACGGCAGCTTGCCCATACGCGCCACGAGCAGCGCCACGAGCTCGCGCAGCACCGTGTCCGAGTGGTCCATCGCGCGGCGCTCGGCGAAGAAGAGCAGCATGGTCAGCGCCTTCTCGCGGCACTTCTCCACGGCGTCCTCGCGCGCGCACACGAGCAGCGGCGCGCGCAGGTTGGTCGCGCACAGCTCGCGCAGCACGGCCGCGGGCAGCTGCGAGGCCTCGCCCTGGAGCGCGCGCAGCAGCTTGTCGCACGCGCGTCGCCGCACGCCGCGCTCCGGGTCGCCCAGGCAGTTGATGTCGCGCTGGAGCTTCATCGCCAGCATGTTGTACGCGGCCTCGTCGTCACCCGAGAGCGGCATGGTCCTCGAGCCGCTTGGTGTCTTTTCTGCGCCTTTGACTATCTTGCCGGGCTCCGACCATTGACGGCGGAGTGGAGGTATCCAACACCAGCAGTTGTTTCATTTCCGGAAATGTTTTATACTCAACGCTCTCATACCAAAAGCATATTCGGAGTGGTGTTGTTTTATACACATGTGTATCTATCAGTGTTTAAATCTATCCAGCAGCTCTGATGGCCTTGGCGTGTCCTTTCGGGGGCCAGAGGCAACATGTGGAAGCACCACCCTGAGCTTACTTCTTCGGCGCACGGCGACGCGCGCTCGCGACGAGCTCGCGCTTGCTGTTAGAGGAAGGCATATGTCAGCTATAGTGACACAAAGTCCAGGATGGGCAAGAGGAGCAGACGTACCGGATGCGGATCTTGGTGGGCGACACGTCGATCATCTCGTCCTCGCCAATGTACGTCACGATGTCTTCCAGCGACATGGCACGGGCGGGCGAGAGGCGAATGTTCTCATCCTAACAGCAGCAACACGATAGTCAGTACGATGTGGTGAACGCATAGATCAGGAACGACAATCCACGCACCGTGCCGGCCGCGCGCATGTTGGAGAGCTTCTTCTCCTTAGTCGGGTTCACTTCCAGGTCGCTCGGGCGGCTGTGCTCGCCCACAACCATGCCCATGTACACTTCCTCGCCGGGCTTGACGAACAGCTCGCCGCGGTCCTCAAGCGTGTTGAGCGCGTACGCCGTCGTCGAGCCGTTCGCCGACGAGATGAGCTTGCCCTTGGAGGGCGCCGAGACTGAGCCGACGTACGGCGCGTACCCGTGGAAGATCGAGTTGAGCACGCCGCTGCCGCGCGTGTCGGTCTTGATCTCGCTACGGTAGCCCATGAGGCAGCGCGACGGGATCTTGAACTGGAGGCGCACCTTATCCTGCATCTCCTTGAACTCAATGATCTCGCCACCACGGTTCGAGAGCTTGTCGATGACCGAGCCCGAGTAGTCGGCGTCGACGTCGATCGTGACCTCCTCGATCGGCTCGAGCTTCTGCTTGGTGTCCGGGCACGTCTTGAAGAGCACCTGCGGCGCCGACACACACATCTCGAAGCCTTCGCGACGCATCTCCTCGATCAGAATCGCGAGCTGCAGTTCGCCACGGCCGTGCACGTTGAAAGCCTCCGAGGTGTCGCTCGTCGTGATGGAAATCGCGACGTTGTTCTGCAAAGTTCACAAACGGTGGGGTGAGGATGGAGGGAAGTTGATGGGGGTGAGCATCCGAGAAACTCGACGCACCTCGCATTCGCGCTGCAGACGGTCTTTGATGTGCGACGACGTGAGGAACTTGCCCTCCTTGCCGGCGATCGGCGAGTCGTTCACACCGAACGTCATCGAGATGGTCGGCGGGTCGAGCTGCGGCGCCGGGATCGGCTCCGTCACTTCCGGGTTGCAGACCGTGTCCGACACGAAGCCGTTCACGCCGGCGAGCGTGACGATGTCACCTACAAAAAGCGCATTTTGTCAGCGATCGGCGCAGGCGCTGATTGACCGGAAGAGGCTCTTACCAGCGGTGGCCGAGTCGACTTCGCTCCGGGCCATCGCGCGCGTCACGAAGAGCTTCGTGACCTTGCCCGTCTCGAGCTTCTTGCTCTCGAGGTTGAGCACCTGGATCGGGTCGCCAATCTGTACATCCGCAACTGCATGGTTAGCACCCTTCATGATGAACCAGCGCATAGCGATAGCACCGCACCTTGACCGTGCCGGAGTGGATGCGGCCCGTGACGAGGCGGCCGACGTACGCGTCGTGGCTGTACACAACTCCATGTCATGTGAGCCACCATCCAAATCCACCAGCCAATGCACACAATACGCACCCAATCATCGTGACGGCCATGGAGAACGGCGCCGTGGGGTCGGCCTGCGGCGCCGGCACGTAGTCGATGATCTGGTCGAGCAGCGCGGTCATATTGTCCTGGGTCTCGCTCTCGTCCTCGAGGTCGCGCACGGCCCAGCCGTTCTTGGCCGAGGCGTAGAGCACGGGGAACTCGAGCTGGTCGTCGTTGGCCTCGAGCGCCACGAACATGTCGAAGAGCTCGTTCTCGACCTCGCCGTTCAGACGCGCGGTGTCGCGGTCCACCTTGTTGATCACCACGAGCGGCTTAAGCCCGCGGTTGAGCGCCTTGGTGAGCACGAACTTGGTCTGCGACATGGGGCCTTCGGTCGCGTCCACGACCAGCACGACGCCGTCCACCATGCTCAAAATGCGCTCGACCTCGCCGCCAAAGTCCTGGTGCCCAGGCGTGTCCACGATGTTGAGGATGTGGCCGTTGTACTCCACGCGCGTGGTCTTGGACATGATGGTGATGCCGCGCTCGCGCTCGAGGTCGATCGAGTCCATCACGCGGTCCTCCGAGAGCTTGTTGCCGCCGTGCTTGAGCAGCTGGTCCACCAGCGTGGTCTTGCCGTGGTCCACGTGGGCCACGATGGCCACATTGCGGATCTTGTCGGCTGCCGCGGCGCTGGCGGCGAAGTGGCGCGCGAGCCGCGCGGACGTCGGCTGCCAGCACGAGAGCTTGCTGGCCGCCTGCGGGCGGGACAGCGTCGGCAGCGCGCGGCGCAGCCACATGCTCATGGTTGTAGGGGAATGAGGGCAAATCAACGCCCGCCCAACGTTTTTCCGTTGGCTGGGACGATCCGCGGAACGTTTGTACCACGTCAGTCGTCCGGCCCGCAACAAAGCCAAGCGACGCAGCCGCCCAACGAATGTGGGGGTGGGGTGGTCACTAAAGTGAGACGGCCCAGAATGTGGCGCGCCTCACATTCTGTCACAGCAAGTGGCGAAAAGAAGTGGTTCAGACACGGGCTACTATTCGTGGTTGATCGTCAATGTGGACAGAGAGGATGGGACGATGCTGGGTGGTGGTGGGCGGCGCTGGACTGACTCGTCGCGCGAACACGACGGATCCTTTGTCATGCCATCGCTTGCAAGAGGGAGAAATCGAACGTCGCTAGCTCCTGCACCAGAATGAATCCACGTCAGTGGATTTTTGGCAGGAGAGGGGCTCTCGCCGGGGGAGGCGGAACTGGGCCAAATTTCGAACCTCGGGAGCTCACCCCCGAGTGGTCAGGTGACCACCGTTGGCGGCCAGCCTTGTCACGCTGGCCGCCGCGGCTGCCTGCACACCAAGCAGCCTGATTGCGGCCGAGTGGACCGTGGGCCGCGTCGGGGGGGACGGTAATCGCGCTCACACGCACACTCAACAAACACAACGCCTTTGGATATCCAGAGGCTTCGCCACACGGCCGCCAGGTCTCCGGTGCGCTGGCTGCCGGATCACTGGGTGGACGGGTCCACCATGGGGCCCTCGAGAGTATTCCCGTGCTTACGGTGACACACAAGGCCTCTTTTTCCGGCGAGCCGGCGGGAGGGAATTGGAATTGACGAGATCACAGTTGTGGATCCACAAGTCAGTCAGGTGTGAGACTGTCTCTGGTCACCGGCGATCTGATGTCGCGCGAGTGCGTCACCATCTTTTCTGGCCAACCACGAGACCCAGTCACCAAGACCGCGGGTGACCACCACCAGGCCACAGTGTGGCCACACCGCACAGCGCTGGATTCGATCGCTTGGTGTGAGGAGTGGACAGAACCCAGACAGGACGTTGGTCCGGAACTGTTCCAGACCCGACAGGAACAGCGGGTGGTGAGTTGGGAGATCGAAAAAGCCCTGGCTCCAATCGACTGGGAGCCGTACGCGCGCGCGACACCATTCGCGATGCGATGGGATCCGTGAATCCTGAAGTGGGAGATCTCTCTTCGTTCCCTCGACGTGCGTGGCCAGTGGCCAGCGCGAGGTGACGCCGCGCGCGTGGGCGTTGGTGCTTGGGGTCGGGTCCCCCTCACTTCGGATGGGAAAAGTGGGCACGGATGACTGGCCCGTTTCTGAGTCGGATTGTCGCCCGGGCGATGCGCAGGTTCCCGATTTTCGAAGTCCACAGGTGCGCAAACCAGATCGAAACAACCACGGCGGGGTATTGGCACGACCCGACCCGTTCGGCGTGCCTTAAACCCGCAACGAAGTCTTTCTGCTGTTTGAAAAGAACGGGTTTGAGCCCGTTTCAGCTCTGAGTCCTAAGCCCGTTTGCCCATAAACCCGCCCATTTCGATTGCCAGCCCTTGAAAAGCGAGGATCCTGTTGTGTTTGGAGAGGTCCAGCAAACGTGTGTGATCCTGTGGGGCTGGCGCTGCGAGCTGGCTGGTGCCGGTTCCTTTGCTCCCGCAGCAGCAAAAGATTCCATTTCTCTTCATTGCTCATTTCGAGCTCGAGGGCGTAGCGCGTTGCGTCTGCCTCCATCCGCAACCTTCGCCGTTCGCTGCTCTTCTCGCGGCCCCCGTGCTGGTTTCGCCCCCATCTCGATCCACTTCCAGCGGGCGGCGTCTATCCACCGTCTCCGGATCTCCCCACGTCCACCAGCGGCGGAGACGTGGGAACCCAAGGCTTCTTCTGGTCTATCCAGAGAGTCTATACTTCACTCGCGCTTCTTCCGTTGCGCGGCAAATCGCCAAAGATCCACATGCCGCTCCAGCGCGTGACGACCGCGGCGGCGGCGCTGGCTCTGCTGGCCGCGCCGCACGGCGCCATGGCGCGCGTGCCGCAGGGCATCTACGCCGGCCACCACGACTGGATCGACCCGCTCACGCCCGCGGAGCTCCACGAGATGCAGGTGCCCGCGGGCGCGTACTCATTCGCGGGCGGCCGCAACTTTACTTACCAGCTCATCTTCTCGGACGAGTTCAACGACTCGAAGCGCTCGTTCGACGCCGGCTTCGACGCCAAGTGGACGGCGCTGAACCACCGCGACACGACCAACATGGGCCAGCACTTCTTCCTGCCGCAGGCCGTGCAGGTGGACAAAGGTAACCTCATCATCACGACCTCCAAGCCCAAGGAAAAGTACAAAGGCTCCAAGTACGTGAGCGGCAGCCTCATGACCTGGAACAAGTTTTGCTTCACCGGCGGCTTCGTCGAGGTCAAGGCGATTCTGCCCGGCAAGTGGGGCATCCCTGGCACGTGGCCCGCGATCTGGATCATGGGCAACCTCGGCCGCGCCACGTACACGGACTCGCAGGACGGCACGTGGCCCTTCAGCTACGACTACTGCGCCCCGTGGGTCGAAGAGGACGAGCGGATCACGCAGAAGATCAGCGCTTGCGGCAACCTGACCGACGAGGACGACGCCACCTCGTACCCGGAGAACTACGGGCTGAACCCGAACCAGGGCCGCGGCACGACCGAGATCGACATTATCGAGGCGCAGATCCGCGCCCGCGACGAGCCGGCGTTCATCACGACGTCGCTGCAGATCCGCCCGAGTCTCCGCGACGACCTGCGCCCGGCCTCGCAGAACCTGCCCGAGCCCGGGCAGTGGTACCAAGGGTTACGCTTTGGCAACTTTACGCGAATCAACAGCGATTACTACGGCGAGCTGGGTCTCGACTCGCTCTCGGCGCTCACGCAGCTCCAAACGGACTCGTTCTCGTCGTACCACCTGTACCAGCTCGACTGGAGCCCCGGTCCGCACGGCTACATCCGCTGGTGGATGGACGGCAACTTTCTGTTCGAGATCCCCGGCCAGGCGCTGAACGTGTGGTCTGAAGGGATCCCGCCGCGAATGGTTCCGGCCGAGCCCAGCTACTTGATTCTGAGTACGGCCGTCTCGGAGAAGTTCTCGCCGCCGTGCGAAGGGCAAATCTGCGACTCGCTGTGGCCGTCCAACTTCACGATCGACTACGTACGCGTGTACCAGGGCAACCCGAACAACTACACGTCGCTGGGCTGCAATCCGGTGGCGTTCCCGACCACCGAGTGGATCTTCGCGCACCCGGCGGACTACGGCCTGCCCTGGTATGTGGTGCTGCCGATGGATGCTACGCTGACCAGCTTCTTCGTTGGGATCAACGCGATCATCAGTGTGTGCTTCGTGTTCAAGGGCGCGCATCAGCCGCGATTTGCGACGACGTACTTCAGCACGCCGTGGGTTTCTGCTGCGTTCTACGCGTTCTTCTCGATCGGCTGGTCAACGGCTTCGGCTGAACCGCTCGCCTGGATCCACATTGTCATCTCGTGTCTCTGTGGCGTCGTGTTTGGCGGTGTTTTCTCGCTCATCCCCATCGGTGCTCTTGGTGGCCTGCTCGGATTCTACGTCGGCATTGCGATTGGCGAGTTCACTCCCGTCATCGTGGCGCGCATCTTGTGTCCAGTTCTCATTGTCGCGGGCGTCGCGGTGTCGTTTGCTCACGTTCAGCCCAAGCACATTGCGATTGTGGCAACTTCGTTGCTTGGAAGCGTGACGTTCATGATCTCATTCTCCGTGTGGTTCGGCCAAGGTGACGTTGCGCGGAATCTCTGGACCTTGACGGGCTATGTCTTGGGTGGAGCTGGCTACTCGTCGACCAGGATCATCACGCATGAGCACATCGTCCAGTACGCTGTGCTGGCGACATTGAGCGTCGTTGGTGTGGGCTTCCAGTACTTCCAGGCGCGCAAGGTTCCTCTTCCGTGGACGGGTCAGCAGGCCAAGAAGATGAAGTTCCCGCCTGTGTCAGCCAGCTCGGACGCTCGCTCTCTCAAGACGGATGAGTCCACGGAAGAGAAGATCAACTTCTTCTCGCCGACGAAGCTGCCGCGGAACATGCAGCAGTACGCGCAGATCTTCCGCATAGCGATGAACGTCCAGCGCTCGTTTGGGTTCCAGCAAGGTAACTTCCGCAACCAGGTGGAGCACATTGTTGTTCTGTTGACCAACAACGCTCGCAAGAACGGCAACCCGTACCGCAAGCTTCATGACTTGGTGTTCAGCAACTACAGCAAGTGGTGTCGTAAGCTGAAGATCCCGTCGCTGCACTGGAGTGAGACGCGTGCCCCGCAAGGTGGTCTGACGGCTGTCGATGAGATCTCCGTCGATCTTTGTTTGTTCTTCTTCATCTGGGGTGAAGCAAGCAACCTGCGCCACACGCCGGAGTTCTTGTGCTTCTTGTTCCACAAGATGAAGGAAGAGTTCCCCGCTGTTCGCCACATGACTCGCGAGCCCGGTTTCTTCTTGGATACGGTGATCACACCGGTGTACAACTTGCTGAAGGCGCAGATGGCGTCACGATACGACCACCAGGACCGCTTGAACTACGATGATTTCAACGAGTTCTTCTGGAGCACGAAGTGTCTCAAGTTTGACTACAAGCACGAAGATGTCACTGATTTTTCGACGTCCCCGGCTCCGATGCAGATGCAGCGCTTTGGACAGCGCACGTTGAACGGCCAAGGACTTAACAGCGCTGGATACTTTCAGAAGCGGAAGAGCATCGCTGAGGCCATCAGCGAGTCGTCGAAGTCCTTCTTGGAGAAGCGAACGTGGCTGACTCCGTTGCGCGCATTTAGCCGTATTTTTGACTTCCACGTCGTCACGTTCCACGTGCTCGTGGCCTTGGCATTCGCGCAAGAGCAAGAGCTTGATTTCTCGTCGTCAATGCAGCTGCTTTCGAGCGCGTGTTTGACCCCGTTTGTGCTATCGGTTCTGCGCGATGGGTTGGACATCGTCGCTGTCTACCACCCTGATACGGCTCTTGTGGACCTCAGCCGTCACGTCAGTCGCATCATCTTGCACTTGTCGTTGACGACGATCACGTTGACGCTGTACTGGTATGCCTGGAGCTACGGAGGCGAGTGGTGGACGTCATACTACGTTACTGCGGTGTTCCTACACGTTCCCGGTCTCGTCAATGCTGTTCTCCAAGTCTTGCCGGGCGTGAACAACTGGCTGCGGCGAACGGAGTGGAAGCCGGTCGCGTTCATCCGCGACCTGATCAACCCGATGAACCGCTTGTACGTTGGGGACAACGTCTTGGATCCCGCGTCCGTGAGCCTTGGCTACCAAGTGTACTGGGCGACCATGCTCTCCTGGAAGCTCTTCTTCAGCTACAAGTTTGAGATCACGCCGCTGGTGATTCCGTCATTCTTGCTGTACGCGGACCACGTCGAGAACCGGGTCAGTCTGATCACGACCGCGCTGCTGATCGCGCTCAACTGGGTTCCTTTTTTCTTCGTCTATTGTGTGGACATCACGATCTGGAACTCCATTTGGGTCGCGTTCACCGGTACTTTTGTTGGTTTTTCCTCGCGCATTGGTGAGATTCGCAACTTCGGTCGTGTTCGTGCTGCTTTCAGTCGCGCTGCAGATGCGTTCAATGCCAAGATCATCTCCCAGAAGTCCAAGACGGGACTGCAGATCTCGGACGCGCTCGACCACTCCGCGTCGTACGGTACGCTGTTTGGGCACGAGGTCCTCGATCGCGTGGATGGCGACAACACCTACCCAGTGAACGGTGCGCGTCGCTCGAACGATGAAACTCCCCTGCTGTCGTTCTCTCGTCGCAAGCAGACGGCTGAGGAGATCAAGAACCAGCGCCGCCAGAAGTGGCTGTCATTCTCGGTTGCGTGGGACTCGATTGTTGACTCGATGCGTGCCGATGACTTGATCAGCGGGCGTGAGCAGTATCAACTCCAGTTCCAGCGCATTGAAGGCTACCAGCGCGAGATCTATCTCCCCATGTTCCAGCTTGCTGGTTGCTTCGAGACTTTCACGTCTAGCATTCAGGACCTGTACATGCAAGAGAGCGATGTGGCCGAACGTGTTCTCCAGGACAAGCTGCTTGAGCTGCTCGGAGAGAACCCCATGGTGGAGGAGTCGATCGAAGAGATTTGGGAGCTCGCGACGTGGGTGCTAATCAACATTTTGGGTCCGTGCCACACGAACGACGTCCGCTACATTTGCAGTACGCTGAACTCGTGGGCGGCTCGTGGTGTGTTCCGCGCTCTGAACCTTCAGAAGTCGGGTGGTTGCGGTAAGGCACTTGCAGATGTGCTGTCCTACCTCAAGTCGAACTTGGGGTCGTGGAAGACCAACGCGAAGGTGGTTCCGGTGCGCAAGAGTCCTGCGGATTACTCTTCGTACCAGTTTCAAGGTTCGAGTCACAGTGCACGTCCAGCTGTCAGCGGAATGACGAAGTCAGCAAGTACAACAGGTTTGTCGTCGCTGGGAGGCAAAGTGCCTCGCCGTAGTCGCGGTTCTGGTGTCGCCAAAATCGCTGCGATGAATCACACTGCGAAGCCGGTGAGCAAGGGCACGCACTCGATTTCGACGGCGCACATCACGCAACTTCGTGATCGTATGCGTAACTTCCTCAACTTTGCCAAGACGATGCTGAACCAGCTGGACGAGCGTGATCCTTTGTACGCCGAGAGTCGCGGTATCTCGGATCGCCTAACGTGGATCTTGACGCAAGAGCGTGGCTTCATGTGGGACGACGACTACAGCGGTGAGCAGATCACTCTGACTGCATTCGAGCGCCACGGTGAAACTGTCGTGCGTCATCTCCATGGTCTGTTGACACTGCAGAAGATTGATGCCGAGCCAACGTCGCACGATGCGAAGCGCCGTCTGCTGTTCTTTGTGAACTCGCTCTTCATGGACATGCCCGTTGCGCCTCTCTTGGAAGAAATGAAGTCGTGGAGCGTGATGACGCCGTTCTATGGAGAAGATGTGTTGTACTCGAAGAACGACTTGGAGAGCAAGCGCGATGGTCTCGATGTCCACACACTGTTGTTCCTCCAGACGCTCTACAAGAAGGACTGGGAGAACTTCCTCGAACGTGTGAAGCCGAAGAAAAACCTGTGGAAGGATCCGAACACCGCACTTGAACTCCGCATGTGGGCGTCTCTACGCGGACAGACTCTTACGCGCACCGTTCAAGGCATGATGTACTATGAAGCTGCCATCCGCCTCCTCGCGGAACTTGAGCAGATGGCGCCTGACCGAGTTGAGGAGTTGATCAAGACAAAGTTCACGTACGTCGTTGCGTGCCAGATCTACGGTCGTCAGAAGCGTAACAACGACTCCAAGGCGAAGGACATCGAGTTCTTGCTTCACCGATTCCCCAACTTGCGTGTCGCGTACATTGACGAGATCCGTGTGAACTACCAGAAGGAGCAGTCTTACTTTGCGGTTCTCATCAAGAGCGGAGAAGAGATGGGCTCGGTGGAAGAAATCTACCGAGTTCGCTTGCCGGGCAACCCTATCATTGGTGAAGGAAAGCCTGAAAACCAGAACGCTGCAGTGATCTTCACGCGTGGTGAGAGCTTGCAAACGATCGACATGAATCAGGACGGGTACATCGAAGAAGCGCTCAAGATGCGCAACATGTTGGAGGAGTTCGACTCGGGACTGCCTGACCGCCCGTATACGATCGTTGGTCTCCCCGAGCACATTTTCACCGGCAGTGTCAGCTCGCTCGCGAACTACATGGCGCTGCAAGAAACTTCGTTTGTTACGCTTGGTCAGCGAACGCTTGCTCAACCTTTGCGCATGCGGCTTCACTACGGACACCCAGATGTGTTCAACAAGCTGTTTTTCATGACGCGCGGTGGCATCAGCAAGGCCAGCAAGGGTATCAACCTCAGTGAGGACATCTTTGCGGGCTACAACAACTGTCTCCGTGGTGGCTCCGTGACGTTCCCCGAGTACATCAAGTGCGGAAAGGGCCGCGATGTCGGTATGCAGCAAATCTACAAGTTCGAGGCCAAGCTGGCTCAGGGAGCCGCGGAGCAGTCGCTCTCTCGCGATGTGTACCGCATCTGCCAACGTCTCGACTTCTTCAAGCTGTTCTCGTTCTACTACAACCACATCGGTTTTTACTTGTCGACGTCGCTGATTATCTGGACGGTGTACATCCTGTTGTACTGCAACCTCTTCCGCTCGCTGCTCACGCTGGAAGGAGTCGGTGGCCGAGAGCCAGTGATACTCTCTCACCTGCAAGTGATGCTCGGCTCGGTCGCCTTCTTCACGACTGCTCCACTGCTTGCGACCATCTCTGTGGAGCGCGGCTTCAAGGCAGCGATCAAGGAAGTGCTCATGATCGTCGTCACGGGCGGTCCGCTGTACTTCCTGTTCCACATCGGCACCAAGTGGTTCTACTTTGGTCAGACCATCTTAGCGGGCGGTGCTAAATATCGCGCGACGGGGCGTGGTTTTGTGACGAAGCACTCGCAGTTCGACGAGCTCTTCCGCTTCTACGCGAGTTCGCACCTGTACGCCGGTGTTGAGATCGCCGCCGGTTTGATCCTGTATTTCATCTTCACCGTCGGCGGACAGTACATCGCGATGACGTGGTCGCTGTGGCTCGTGGTTGCCAGTTGGGTACGTTTTTGACACTTCACCAACTCCACTGCTTGGAGTGAGGCTCCGTGCTGTGTACTGACCTTTTCCTCCTGTGTTTGCAGTCATTCTCACCGTTCTGGTTCAACCCGTTGGCGTTTGAGTGGTCGGATGTCACTGAGGACTGTCGTGCATGGCTCAAGTGGATGCGTGGCGATGGTGGCAACCCAGAACAGTCCTGGGAGGCGTGGTTCAAGGAGGAGAACAGCTACTTCTTGAAGTTGAAGCCGTGGGCGAAGGCTTGCGTGACGCTCAAGGGTTTCCTGTACGCGTGTGTCGCTCTCGCGATTGCCTCGACGGGCGACCGATACCACTCGCTCGAAACGACGCACACGTGGCTCCCGTGGTCGATCTGCATTTCGGTTGTGGTGGTGTACGGAGTGGCGTCGGCGCTCTTTTTCAACTCGCAATACGGCGAGTCTGGTCTCGTGCGCTTCCTCAAGGTCATCATGGTCATCGGGACAGGTGCTGCCGCGTTCTTCGCGCTGATTTTCGTCGAGGGCATGCGAGACTGTCTCTTCAGCATGTGCTACCTCGGAGCGGCGGTCGGCTGTTGGGCACTGGTGATCTTCGGCGCCAACTCGCGGCTCGTGCAGACGATCTACTACGTCCACGATGCGCTCCTGGGTGTTGTGTACCTCACCGTCATCCTGTTGCTTTCCGCGTTGTACGTCCCGGGCAAGATCCAGACGTGGCTGCTGTACAACAACGCTCTCAGCCGCGGTGTCGTGATTGAAGACATCTTGCGCGCCAACTCGCGTAACGAGGACCGCGAGGACGATCTCTCTCTCCAACAGATGCGCTCCATCATCATGGAGCAGCAGCGCGTCATCGCAGTCCTCACGTCGACCGGCAGCGAGAGCGACCTGGGCTCAGGTGGCTCGACCAAGCCCGGCAACGAGATTGTCCACACGCTCAGCGACAACACGCTTAGCGCGCTGCGCAACGTGTCGGATTCGAATTTTGCGGCCCTCCAGGACGCATCGGCCAAGCTTCAGCAAATCGCGCAGCAGGAAGAGCGCAAGCCGCCCGTGGTTGCGAATGTGGATGAGAGACCCGGCCTGTCGCGCACGCGTCGCGCATACTCGTCGCAGGATTTCCAGGAGAACAACAACGGTCTGCCTCCGTTCGCGAATGGCTCGAAGAGGGGCTTGTAGATTGGCAGGAGAGCAAGGGACAGTTCAGCTTCGGTGTCGTGGATATTAGGAGATCCGTCGTTTGGATTGCACATACATCTCCATTTTGAAGCAAACTTGATTCGTTTCCACGTTCGTGATTACTTTCATTCATCATACTAAATCTCATTACGCACTGTCCGAAGACACACGAACGGCAACAGCTGACTCACTCGTTGACTGCGACAGGGAGGTACTACATACAACGCTCACACGTCTGACTGCTTGCGCACGATCTTGCTGAAGCTGTTGAGGAACTTCAGGTTCAGCCTCTTTGAGCGCTGGCCCTTGGAGGCGAACGCAGACTCGTCCCCGCGCATGGACTCAAGCGAGAGACGGAGGTTCTCCACCGTCGTGGGGGAGCACCCCGACACGGACAGTTTCTTCTCGATTTCATCCAAATTTTTCGTCGCGATCGTGCGGATCTGGAGCAGCAGGAAGGCAGAGCGGTCAGGTACACCTTTCGCTAATAGTGTGATCTATGCTATCGATGAGGTATGTACTCACCACAGCGACGTCAAGCTCTGGCTGGTCCGATGGCAAATCGGCGAGCATGCTTTGGCTGTCCGCAGCGAAGCTTTCGTCGATGCTTTCTGATGGGGCGATGGCCAATTCGAAAAACAATTGCTGGATTCCTGGCGAATTTCTCTCGATGAACGGATTCAGCACCCTGTAAAAGAGTAGACATCAGACCCAATGTCTGTACAACAACCCGCACAATGATCCGACAGGACACCAAACCAACCTCAAGTGTGCTTCCTTCTCATTGAAGAGCACGGATGTAGCCGTCTTGAACAGTAGCTTGGTGACGAGGACAAGGATTTTCCTTGTCTCCGGAGCAGGTTCTTTGTCCACAAGATCATGGAGGTGCGGTGTGGTGATTGCCGGGCAGACGAAACGAAGGAACAGGAACCCGCCAATGACCGACTACAATGACAGAGCAAATCCACCAATTGAGCTCAGCCAGTTGGCTCCTATATCGAGTCATGCTCAGTGCCGAACGTACCCGAGTTAAGGAAGCCGGGTCTTCGACGGCAAGACCTTCCATGCTTCCGTCAAATCGGCTGATGACCTTGGCATTCAGGTGCGAGCAGATGTGGAAATAAGACGACGGAATCTGTAGGCGCAAACAAGTTGAGGTGTCCGATCAGCCATAGAATCGTGTATGTGCAGTGATTCTACACGTACGCTGCTCTTGTTCGCGAGTATTGAATCCAGAACGATTTGACAAGCGCTCATAAGGTTGCCAGCATTCCGCTTAACCAATCCCGGGTCTTGGTCCTCCTGGGATCATCCATGCGAATGTTAGATTGGAGTTCCCAAAAATTACATGCTGCCGTCGCAGTCTTCTCACCTCGAATACCGCCGGCGTCAATTCGATGTCTGCGAGGTTGAGCTTGTAGATATCTTGAATGGGTTTACTGAGGGCGATCTTGATGAAGTTGGATCCAACCGCCTTACTGTACGTGGACACAAGTCGACTGGCGTAGTCATCAGACCTGAACAATGTGGCGACGTTCATCACAGAGGCAACTTCGCTCTCGATCGCCCATCGAATCAGCCGGCTCAGTCGGTAGTGACGATGGAAAAGACGTACGAGAGGCAAAAGAAGCGCGGTCTAGTGGCACCATTCGAATGAAGTGTCAGACGTGTCATCTGGTACTGCAAAAAGGTTGCAAGGAAGTGACAGGATACCTTTTCCTCGCGTGATGCAGTCTGCAGGATTGAGCTCACGAGTGCCATGTTGTCTTCGACGACAAGTAGACCAAGATCCTTTGGAATCCGTTTCCGGTGCTTGGAACTAGGAGCAGGCGAGCTGAAGTCATCGATCGAAAACTCTCTTGCAGAGTGGGTCCGAGCGATTGACTGCGGTGATAGCGACAACCTAACGGCAGATAAAAACGTGAGAAAAACGTGAGAACAGACACCACAGGGATTCTGTGACACCGAATGACGCACTTGTAATCGGTGGGCTCATCGCAAGCCGACTGCGATCGCAGTGTGCGAAGCGCGTTCGGGTCCATGAGGTTGAAAGCGTCTCGCTTCTTGTCGGCCGAAGCTCCCTGTCTGATCTCGGCAATGATATCATCATTGATGATGAACTGCTCTGACTTGGCTCGGGGCAAATCCGAAGGGGAGGAAAAGTCGCGCATGACCTTGTGGATCGAGTCTAGCATTCCGTTCGACTCGAGGAACTCCGCATCGGCCTGACGAAGAGGTAATAGAACAGTTAGACTTTCCCCAAATCGCATCCAAAACAGCGAATTTCACCTGTACCTCTTCGAACTCGGACAACCTATCGCCATCGGAATCGTAGTCCTCAACCTCACTAGGCTGGTCGCTGTAGGTACTGCTCGTCGAGCTGACGTGGTCCAGCATCTCTGTCTCACAGCATTAATACGCCCCATCAGTTCACGAGACCAACGCCAACGATTCTCGCCTCGCACGTACCTGTTGGCGAAGAGCTGTTAGCGCTATTGATCTGCTTTGTCGCCGCGAGAACGTCGTTCTGGAACGTGAGCTGCAGATACCGCGCGATCTCCGCCAACTCCATCGCCTGCTTCTGGAGATAATCGGTCGTGTTCGTCTCGGCAATGGCGGGGGCTATGGATTCTGCTACTGGTGCCACACGTGGTGTTGGCTGTGGAGGTGCTGGTGTGGGTGGTTGGGCCACACGTGTGGACGTCGCTTCTGTCTCAACAATCGGCACGCGTTCCTCGATCATCTCGGGGATGGGTTCACTGGACGGCGCCACCACAGCCGCGGGCGGCGCGTGGTGCTCGTCGGCGTCCGACGGACGCGCCGCGATCGACGACGTGCGCGCCGCACTTCTCGCCTCTTCCAGCGCGCGGCGCAGCTCCTGGATCTCGAGCTTCTGTTTCCTGACCATCGCCATCGCGTCGCGCAGCATCTGGGAGATCTCCGTGTCGGCCGCGGCCGGTTCGCTGTCGGCGTCGTGCTGGCCGGAGAAGCTGCCGTTGCTGCCGGGCGGCGTGCCGCGCCGGCCTCGCGAGCGCCGAATCTGGGTCTCGTCCAGCGAGAACCGCGCGAGCGCCGGATCCAGCGAGCTCGCGTCTTCGCTGGACGCGTGGCTGCGCAGCGACGCGTGGGACGCCGTGGTTGAGCCCAGCGACGCCACGGCGACCGCCTCGCCGCCCGTGCCGCTGGCGCTCTGGATGTCGCGAATCCAGCGCGTGCGCGTCGCGTCCGAGTCGCAGCGGAAGAGCAGCACGCGGTGCGCGCTCGAGGTGACCTTGAAGCACGGGCCGCACTGCTCGGGCGCGGCCTCGGCGCTGTCGCGCGCGGCGCCCGGGTCGCTGTTCTTGAAGATGCGGTCCACGGCCTTGACCGCGCAGCCCGCGAGCGGCACGATGCCGCGCGGCAGCTCGCGCAGGTCGTCGTAGTAGAAGAGCACGCCCGCGAACAGCGCGACGTGGTACGCGTGCCACGGCGACTCGAAGCGCTTGCCCTTCTTCTCGAGCACCTCGAGCGTTGCCTTGGACTGCAGCTCCACACCGCGCAGCAGCAGCTCCGGGCACTTGAGCGCGTGGCCGCTCGTGTGGCCGATGTGGCCGTTGGTGCTGTGGAAAAGGTGGCTGTGGACGCCGACGGACGCCGCGGGGGCGCCGCCGTGGTGGTGGTTCAGGTGGAGCGGCTGCGGCTGCGGACGGCTCGCGACACGCGCGCGCAGCGCCGGCGACGTGTGGGCCGCGGGCGCCTGGACGCGGCTCATGGTGGCGGACGGCGGCGGATGGATGCGGGTCTGTGTAGGCTCCCTCTCCGCCGGCACGCGTTTTGTTGGGGGTTGTTTAGTGGCGTTTTGTTGGTTTTGTTGGTGCTTTATTTCCGCTTTTTTTACGTTGGCGTTCTTTCCCCCGTGCGCGGTGTGGCGGCGTCGGAACTTCCCTTCTGTGCCGCCAGATGGACCCTGCCCTCAACACAACGGATGAGCGAAGAGTGAGCGAGAAGGAGAGAACCGCTTTGGCCCAAAGCGTCAGAGAGAGTGGGGGGACAGCAGAGTGCTGGTCGGTCGCGAGAGGAAACAAGCACGGGGATGCGGGGTCATCTGTTCCAAATCAAGGTATAACGGCTTGGACACTGTCAGAGAATATTCAGTATTTGTAAGCACCGTTTTATGGAATATTTGACTAGGGGACGGCGTAGAAGTCAATCGTGTTATGGTATTGGGTGCTTCAGTGGCCGATGAATGTATCCACTGCACTCGTGAGAGAGAGCAAAATGAAGAGGACGTGCACTGGCCCCACGACCGGAGGTTGAGCCTTTCAAGCCTGAGAGACGAGCTCTCTTCGACTGCGTAGGTATGATAGGGCACCCAGAGAAGGGGCGTCGTGGTCAGCTCACCGAGCCCCCTGACTGCGTGAGGCCGGCGAGATTTCGCCGAGGAGGGGGCGCGTTCGTTGAGGGATTGAAGTAATCAAGCTGTCTGCCACAAGTCCCACCCTGCTTCTGCGCGAAATTGACAATATGCTACCTACTTTTGAACCGAAAATGTTAAAGCGACCATAACATGACGATCGGGACTATGTTGCGGGTCCGCACCATAGTAATTTTCCTGCTGAATGTTTCGGTTACTGTTACAGCGGCTTGTTCGGTTACAAAACAAACCAAAACAGGGTCTTTCAACCCTACCCCGCATCAAATCCGCCAGAACCCGCTGGTTCACCGAAGTGATCGCTCGCTCCCTCCATTCATTTCGAGCGCCCTTGGCGGGCTCTGGAGCCATTTCTATGGGCTGCGGGGCGCTCAGACCCGCCGCGTGGCGGGTCTCGCGATCCAAACCCGGCCCAGCGAGCCGTAGCTTTCTGTGGACTCGAGCGAGGGGCTCGCGCGGTCGCCTCCAAACCATTCGACGTTTGTTACCGCTACTAGCTCGCAGTCGATCAAAATGGTGCGTGGAAATGGAGCCGCGCGGCGCGCGGAGCGGCGCACACGCGGGGGAAACGGGGACGCAGAAACAGGGAGAGACGCGGGACCGAAAATTTGGCGACGAACGCGCGCTGGAAGCATGCGAAAACCTCGTCGGAACTTCGCCTTTGGGTGGCTCGGAACAGAAAGATATCCGATCTGTCGATTCGGCTCGGATCGCGTTCCCTCCCCCCTCTTGTGGCCGTTCCTCCGCCCAGGCGCTTTCGTTGGCCGATACGAACAGGCGACTCACGATGAGTGGCGTTCCCGTGGCGTAGGCTAACCGCAGCAAGAACATCTTCGCGTACCTGGACTCGGACGACGAGGACGTCCCGAAGACGGCCCCGAAGAAGACCGAGGCCGCTCCTCCGGGCGCCCCGGTTGCCCTGAACAAGGGCCCGAACGCCGGCAACAAGAAGGCCCCGAAGAAGTCGGCCGTTGTCGAGGGCGAGAAGAAGTGAGTGGTGGTCTTTCATGTGAGACCATGCAGCCGAGCTTGAGAGACACTCACGCGATCACTGTGTCTTGTAACGTGTCACAGGGAGACCCGCGCTCCGCGTGAGGGTGCCCCGCGTGAGGGTGGCCGTGGCGCCGCTCGCGGTGGCCGTGGCGGTGCCCGCGGCGGCCGTGGTGGCGCTCGCGACTTCGAGCGTCGCAGCGGCACGGGCCGTGGCAAGGAGACCAGCAAGCAGGGCGGTGGTGCCCGCAACTGGGGCAACGACGCCGACAAGTCGGAGCTGTACGTCTCCGTGACGAACGGACATGCCATTAAGGACAAGTGCTGACCTTTATCCCTTGTACAGGGTTGCTGAGGCTGAGGTCCAGGAGGGCAAGGCCGTCGCCGAGGACGGCGAGGCCGCCGCTGAGGAGGCCCCGGTTGAGGAGGAGGAGGAGGAGGTCCAGCTCACCCTCGACGAGTACCTCGCCAAGAAGAAGGAGTCGCGCGTCGGCGAACTCTTCGCCGAGAAGGAGGTGCGCCAGGTGACGGACGACTTCTCGTCGGCTGTCATGCTCACCAAGGACGGCAAGACCCCGGACTTCATGGAGTCGCAGTTCGAGAAGGTCTTCACCAAGAAGACCTCGGGCCGCAAGAAGCAGCTCATCACGGACCTGGGTTTCCAGGCCGCTGCCCCGGAGCGCGCCCCGCGTGAGGGCGGCCGTGGTGGCCGTGGTGGCGACCGTGACGGTGGCCGTGACGGTGGCCGTGGTGGCCGTGGCGGTGAGCGTGGTGGCCGTGGCGGCGACCGTGGCCGTGGCGCCCCGCGTGGCGGCCGCGCCGCTCCCCGTGGCCGTGGCGCTGCTGCGCCGAACGTTGCCGACATGAGCGCGTTCCCCACCCTCTAAGCGACTCACTATCGTCGCGGCAGACGCCAGTCGATGACACCGGTTCGCACTGGTGATTCATGCCGAAGAAGTCCGCGGAGCTTCCTCGTACGTATAGATAGGGACCGCTCGTGGTAAGACATGGGCGGGTTGTTAGAGAAGACTTGATCGTAGCATCGGCGTGGGTCTTACCATTGGTATTGCCTATTATTCAATGCAGACTCAGTTGTGCGACGAAGTCTTCTTTAACAACAAAACAAGCGGTTGGCCAAACTCGTGCGTGCATCGTTCCTCTCTCTATTCATCCTATCATCACCGCGCCACCTTATACGTCAGGCGCGTCGACCCGCTCGATGCGGAACGAGCCACACGGTTGAAGCACGCCGCGCACGAACAGGCCGCTGCACAGATCTTCCGCAGTCGGCGAGGCGTTCGTGGGGTCTTGCTCGTCGTCTTCATCATCCGAGTCATCCGCACCCACAGGATTCCCCTTCGAGTACAAGCCTTCACCGCTGGGTACGCCGTCGACCCAGATCCCCACGTACCGCTGTCCACCTGGAGTCGACCACATGCCGAACCCGTTGATGCAGTCTGCCACCCAGTTGCCTTCGTACATCTCACCTGACGAGAGCGCGAGCACGCCGTATCCGTTCTTCAAATCGTTCAAGAAGCAACCCGTGTACGTGGAGCCACAAGCGTAGGTCTTGACAGCTCGACCGTGCAGTTCCCCATGGTGCCAAGTTCCTTGCAGGTTGCCGCCCGTGGCCGGCGTGAACACGCCTTTGCCGTGCATGGATCCGCACGCCCAAGTTCCTTCGTGGCGATCGCCGTTCACCCACGTATACCGTCCGTAGCCGCTACGCTCATCCCTGCTGAAGTTGCCGTCGTACACGTCGCCAGAGCTGAACGTCTTCTTGCCCCAGCCGTGGATCTGGTTCTTTCTCCACGAGGCCACGATGCAGTCTCCCGAAGCAAACGCTTTCTTGCCTTGGCCGTGCATCAGCCCCTTCTTCCAGTCGCCTGGAAAGCAGGCCATAGCAAACAGCGAAGCGTCAGTCTTCAGGAATACAAGAACGATGGCATCATAGATACGACAAAGTGTATACCTTCATATCGGTCGCCATTCCTCCAAGAGAACGAGCCGAAGCCGTGCATCTGTAACACTCATCACCATCACTTCGTGAGCAAACTCGAACACCAGGGCTTTTGCGCCGTTCCTTAGGTCACGTCTCACCTTGCCCAGTTTGAATTGGCCCACGTATTTGTCACCGTTCGCCCAGAGGTATGTACCCATGCCTTCGCGGTGGCCTTTGTGGTACATGCCTTCGTGGCGATCGCCCGAGCCGGCAAAGACCTGGCTCCCATAGCTACGTACGCGGACCACACGGGCACACGGTATTGCGCGGATGTTGAGTACGCCACTTTTCCACCCCTCAGAAAAAGCCTGACTCGCTTCGCCAAAGCAGCTCCTCACCCGTGCAGCACGCCGTGGATCCAGTCGCCCTCGTACCGGTGGCCGGCGCGCGTCTGGTAGACGCCGTACCCGTGGCGCTTCTTGTCCTCGTCCACCTGGCCTTCGTAGCGGCCGCCGTCCGCGTACGTGATGAGCAGCTCGCCCGTGCGGCGCTGCCTCGTGCGCACCGACACGATCTGCAGCGCGAGCGGCCGCTCGCACTTGCGCGGCTCGCCGCACCCGCCCGTGGACCCGTCGTCGCTCGCGACCGACGCGGACTCGCAGCTCTTCACGGACTCGGACTCGCCGTCGCTCGCCTTGTGCGCTGAGCGCAGCGCCGCCGTCCCGCAGGCCTCGTGCTTCCGCCGCCGCGCCTTGATGCCCATGCTTGCAGATGGAGATTCTCGCCTTCGACGTCAGTTCTCCCGACCGTCGGCCGTCGTCTCGCCACAAAGGGCGCAATCGTTTAATGTGGGGAGACCATCACTCGCGATTCGAGCTCACCCAGAGTGAGATTCAATCGTCAATTTTGGAACATGTACCTGACAGAAGCCTCCGTTACGAACACGTGGATGGCTCCTGCCTGCTCTCGTCGTTCTCGAAGCGGCACCGAACGACATTCGTCGTAGAGCTCCGCTTCTTGAGTGCGCATTTGCTCAGAGGATCCTTCTGCCGGAGAGAGAGAGAGAGAGCGATGGCGACCGCTGGCGTGTTCACGGCCACACGCATGTTCCTCGTGCTGCTCTGGCTGCGGCTCTGCGCCATGCTCGTGCGCGTGCTGCGCGTGCAGGGCCTCAAGCCCGTGAGCCAGTTTTTCCACAAGGTCGTGATCATTGGCGACGACTTTGCCGCCGGGCTCGGTGACTACGTGACCATGGGCAGCGACGCGGGCCTCGCAGCGCATCTCAAGCACGCTATTGCGCGCAGCGACAAGGTAGGACGCGCAGAAACCCCATCAATATGGTACGGTCGGCGGGCATGCTGACGCATGCTTTTGCAGGTGCGCCACAAGTGGGAGATCATCAACGCCGGCATCCCAGGCAGTCTCTCGGGCGACTGGTTGCTCAACGCTCCCAAGCAGGTGCGTTTTTAGGATGAGCACGTGCAGGGAAGGGCGCGTGGGGTGACGGCGCTTGGTTTGTGTATGTGTGCTGTGGTTGCAGTACTATGAACGCGTGTTCAAGAGCAAGAGCATGGGCGACGCGGAGGTTGTCGTCATCGTCCTCGGCTCCAACGAGCTTCAGTGCGTGTTCACGCGGACGCCTTATGGGACCAACTGTAGCCAGTACTCACTCTTTTGTGTGCCTCGTGGTCGTACAGGCTTAATCCCTCGGGCAAGAGTGAGGAGATCTTCAAGAACATCACGTCACTCTGCGATACGCTTCGCAGGAAGGGCAAGCAAGTCTGCGTTGCCACGGTCGCCAGTCCATCCCCGCTGCAGCAAGAAGCCGAGCAGCTTCCGCTCAACTCGATGCTCGAAGAGTTTTGCAAAAGGTTTGAGCGCTCTCCGCCGTCCTGAGCTACGACGCACTGAGACTCACTCGATCGCGTTATTTGTAGCACGAAGACGGAGGATGCACCCGTGACCTTCGGGCCGCGGCTTGACCAGTTCGCGTACCGTCGTGAAAGCGCTTTGTCATTTGACAAATACCACTTCAACTCGAGCGTACGTCGACACGTGCAGCATTCACCATACGACGGCCGATTGAATCTGACGCATCTTTTGTTGGTTGCTGTAGTCGTACAAACTGCTTGCTCGCAACTGTGCCGACTTTCTCATCCCCATGATGACGGCGATCGAGTGGAAGACGTGGAAGAACGAAATCAACAAAGTCACGTACGACAAAGCTCTGTACGACTGAGCCGCGGTGCCGTCGGAAGTGTAGCTTCTCGCTCGCTTGCTCACTCACCAATCGGCGGAGATGCAATCGGCGGAGAAGCACACGCCCTTCGCTCGCACTTGCCCGTTGCGTTGAGATAGCCGAAGAAGTCATCAAGACAGATACATACAGGCTGATACCCCATTGTATAATCAATCACCGCCGTCGCCAGACCGATGCACCAATGCGGCGCGTCCTCTCACGCCTCTTCCACATGACATCACAGTGATCGCCTCCGTCACTGGATGGGTTCACAAAGTCTGCTCTCGCCGCACTGGAGCGACATGCAGCACTGATACACGATCGCTTGGTCGAATCGCCATGGGTCGACGTTATCTCTTCCTTCTTTACGCCGAGGTTGTTTCGCTTGCCGGGGCCTCCTCACCGTCGCGCTTGGGCTTGCCGGCCCAGTACTCCTCCATCTGACGGTCAAGCAACGCCTGCTGCGGGTCCGGACCCTTGCCGGCCTTGTGCCAGTACGAGTCCATCTCGACATCGAGGTCCTCGCCCGTCACCGGCTTCTTCTTCTCGTCCTTGCCCTTGGCGGGGGTCTTCTTCTTCGGCTTGACCACCACGCCCCCGTTCGCCTTGTTATTCTTCTTGCCGCCCTTGGCCGACAGCGCCACGACCGCGAGCCCCTTACGGCGCTGGTTCACCGTCTCCTGGCGCTTCGAGCGGTTGGCCTGCGCGACCACCTGCATCTTCTGCTTCTGCTGCTGTTGCTTCTGCTGCTGCTGCACATGCTGCTGCTGCTTGGCGGTCTTCTTCGTGGGCTGCTGGCCGGGCTTCTTGATGTTCACGACCACACCCTTCTTCTTTTTCAGGACCGGGGCGGGCTGCTGCACCACCGCCTCCTTCTGGAGTGACGAAAACCGCGCCGAGAGCGGCACGCCGGAGACGCCCACGGGCGCAGTCACCAGCTGCTTGTGCGCATTCTCCTTCTGCTGCGGCTTCTTCTTGTTGACGCGCACCGGCGCCGGTTGTTGGTTGTTCACGCGGCGCTGGCTCTTGACGGACGCGCGGCCGCCGTTGGCCGTGCGCGCGTTGGCGTTCCCCTGGCGGCGCTGCATCTTGCGGTGTGTGTGTGTGGGTTGTGTGTGTGGTGTGGTGTTTGACTCTGACCGAACGTTGGCCGGGAGGGAAGGAAACCAAAACGCTCCCCACAAAAAACAACAGGAAGAAAAAAGAAGGAACAAGAGACGCAAAACTCGGGAAACGAAAAACGGATTCGAAAAATTACAGATAGAGCGGAAAGGTTCTAGTGATGTGGCGCGAAGGTCGTCGGAAAATTCGTTTTTGAAACCAAAAACCGACCCGCCGTGCCAAAACACGGTACAGTCCCGAGTGTCCCGGCGGACAGCAACCCCAAAGCGGCAAGAGAGAGTGAGAGAGAGCAAGGTCAAGACGAGAGAGGACGCGCTCAGGATGCTCGCGGTATCGCTCGCGTCACGCTTCGGTGCGGACGCCGGTGTCCACAAGGAGGCCCACAAAGTAGACGACCTGGAGGAGACGCTGCGCGAGCGTATCCACCATTTCCTGGCGCTCTACGTGTACACGAACGCGACGTTCCTGGCCGAACGGCTCGTCGCCCACGTACGTTTCGCGCGCGTTGGGCTCTCTTTGGTATCCTTCCCTCATTTGGTGACAATGCTGACACGCACGTGCATGGATAGAACCGGTCGGAGGCGAATGTGCACTTGCTGGCGACGTGCTACTACCGCGCGGGCAACGCGACGCGAGCGATCGCCGTGCTGGACGATGCCCGCTCGCCCGAGAACCGCTACCTCTTGGCAACGTGCTGCTTCCAGAAGAACAAGCTCGTGGAGGCCGAGAACGCGTTGCTCGGAGGCGAGATGGGATACACCGGTGCGAGCGCCAGTACGAATGAGAACATTCCCAACGGCGCCGCCGGCATGTATTTGATGGGCCGGATATGTCGCCGCGCGAACCGGCGCCAGCAGGCGATCGAGTGCTTTGTGCGAACGTACGTTCCAATTGAATCTTGTGCAGATTCTCTGGGATATATGACTCATCGGTTGTGGCGTGCACGGATAGATTGGAGCTCGACGCAACGCTGTGGTCGGCGTATGAGGAGCTGTGCGATCTCGGCGCCAACATGGACGCGGCTCGCTTCTTTGGCGTTGCGACGTGCTTCGAAGACGGTAACCAAGTACTTGCTGACCTACCGCAGCGTCACAAAGCGATCTGACTATGGTTGCGTCTCGTGGGCTGGACCTGTAGACGCGGCTGGATCGTCTGAAGAGAACGCAGCGATCCAAAACGAAACGACTGTGACGGGAAACGCCTCGAATCACGCGCCTGAAGATTCTCAGTTAAACGATGAGCTGTTCCGTACGCCGCAACCTAGAACGATGGGGGCGTTCGCGACGCCCCAGGATGGATCAAGACCACTCTCCGCATTCAGGGTTCAGGCTTCCAGTACGCCTCTGAGCTACCGCACACCAAATGTTGCTTTAAACACCCCGACGCTATCGTTTGGGACGCCTCATGAAGTAGTGAAGAAGCCTCGCATGGGCGGTGGATTCAATGCACCGCCCAATCCACGTCAGCGGAAAACGTATCGGCGTCCGCTCATTGAGACTGACGAGAAGCAGCGACGCAATGCGCGGCTTTCGTTTTCGTCGGCGGTCTCAGAAGATTCTCCACAGGTAGACACACCTCCCAGGTTTTCCTTGGTTTGTGAATAGGTACTTACCCGTGTTTACTCGCAGGACTTCTTGAAGACTGCGTCCAGTGGAACGCCTGTTGCAGGTCGTCTTTTCCAGGGGAACAATTCTCCTCCCACGAGCCCGTCTCGAAAGACAGCACACAGATCCCACGAAGGCCATGAGGTTAGTTATACGAAGCCACTGTAAATGGTCAGCACGCGTGGAGTCTAACTGAAACGTTTTGCAGCTTTTACTCCAACTTCTATCGGCCTTCGGCGCAATCTTTCATAAAATCAGCCAGTACTTGTGTCGAGAGGCGTTGGAGATGCTTGAGCGTCTCCCTGCGCGCCAACAATCATCTGGATGGGCGCAGCACCAAATGGGTCGCGCGCACTTCGAGCTCGCTGATTACAAGCAGGTAAGCGATGGATGTGTTTTGCCTGACACGATCATGACTAATATCCTCTTTCGTGATCGAATTCGTGATCGAGCAGGCACACGACGTGTTTCGTTCGATGTATCGCAAGGAACCACACCGTATGGCCGGCCTGGACACCTACTCGACGACACTGTGGCACCTCAAGAAAGAAGTGGAGCTGTCTTATCTCGCCCAGCAAGTCACCGACTTCGACAAGCTCTCTCCGGAAGCGTGGTGCATCGCCGGCAACTGCTTCAGTCTCCAAAAGGAGCACGACACTGCTCTCTCCTTCTTCCAGCGCGCGATCCAATTGGACCCGTACTTCACGTACGCGTACACTCTGTCGGCTCACGAGTACATGTCCAACGAAGATTTTGAGAAGGCGATGAACTGCTTCCGCCACGCGATCCGAGTGAACCCACGCCACTACAATGCGTGGTACGGATTGGGTGTGATATACAACCGCCAGGAGAAGTTCGAGCTTGCCGAGTACCACTTCAGGCGCGCGCTCGAAATCAACCCGCGCAGTTCGCTGCTGCACTGCTTCTTGAGCAATGTGCTGACCTCCACGAGGCAATTCGACGAGGCACTCCACATGCTCGATGTTGCTGGTGAGCTGCAGCCACTCAATCAGCAGGTTCGCTTCCAGCGAGCGAACGTGCTGATCACAATGCACCGCCTCGATGAGGTACGTCGGCGAACACGCGACGAATTGAGATATTGTATGGATGGGCTGACTGATGGCTTCCGTATTTCAGGCGTTGGAAGTACTGGAACTTGTGCGCAGCTCTGCGCCACGCGAGTCGTCGGTGCACTTCCTGATGGGCAAGATCGCCAAGAAGCTGGGCCGCATGGATGAAGCCATGAAGCACTTCACGACGGCACTCTACTTCCAGCCCAAGGACAATGTGATCAAGGCCGCGATCGACAAGATCAACGAGCCCGACCTGGAGGATGACGACCGCCTGTAGTCCCAATGTAAACCAGCACTGTATTGCCCAGACAGACATGCGATGATCTATCCCAAATGACACTCGGCCGAGTATATTCCAGTACCCAATACACAGCAGCCATCCATTTCCACTTTCGGTCTGGGAGGATCCGTGGAAAAGCTTCAACTTCGGCTCGTGTTCATAAAACCTACGTTTCGAATCCTGAAATTTGGATTACGCCCGTCCATGAAACTCTCCCCAAAATAACAGCACCGCACACGCAATTATTACCTGTCACATCCGATATTCGAAACAGCGCCTATGGGGGAAGGCAGGTCCAATATGCCGGATATCTTGATATTTGTATAGTCGCTATGCCGGGGGACGTCACTACTGACTCCGAACCTTGAAGCCAGGGATCTAGCGGCCGTGTTTCTTCCTGCAGGCTTTGGTGCGACGGTCGCGGAGGCGACGCATCAAAAGGGGGGACTTCACCACCGCCGCACGCACGCCACTCCAGGCGGCGCCCCTCGCTCTATACAACCAGGAAGCATCCCTGTTCTCCGCTCCGATCCCCTCCGCTCCGAGGCGACGTGAAGATCCCCTCCTCCCCATAATGGCGACCGCCGGCCGCAACACCACGGCGACCGTGGCGGCGCTGCCGTTCGACCCGGAGTCGCCCGACAACGCCGCGTACAAGTGGATCGGCCTGGGGATTGTCATCGGCTCGGCCGTGCTCTCGAATTTGGGCGTGAACGTGCAGAAGCTCTCCCACGTGCGCGTACGTTTTTTTAATTTATTTGGTTTTTGTTCTGATGGTGGTCGAGGTTGACGCCGAGCGGAGTCTAACGGGAAGTTGTGGCGGTGTGGATCTGGCGCCGCGATACACGACAACAGGAAGAGGAGCTGCCGTCGTTCCAGCGTCGCGTGTACTACACGCGGCCCGTGTGGATCATCGGCATGGTCTTCATCGTGCTCGGCGCGATCGGCGACTTTGAAGCGCTCGGGTGCGCCTCTGTGTTTTTTGTCGTCCCGTGAAGATTCTGTTGCGTTGGCTCATAGAAAACGATTGTCTTAGTTTTGCGCCGCAGGCGCTCGTGGCCTCGGTGGGCGGAGGGTGCACGGTGCTCGCGAACGTCTTCTTCGCGCACCTGTGGCTCGGCCAGAACCTCACGGTGACCGACGTCGTGGGCACGCTGCTTATCATCTTCGGTGTGGTGCTGAGCACGGTCGTGAACGAGCCGGACGACAAGATGTCGCTTGCTGAGCTCGAGCGACAGTTCTGGCAGCCTGGGTTTCTGGTCTACCTCGGCATCATGGTGCGGTCTCCATCACCTTATTTCCTGATTTTGAAATGATATAACGCTGACGGTTTCTCATCTTCATGTAGATGGGCATCCTTGGGATCATGTTTGGAGAGATCCAGGCTATCTCTCGTCTGCCCAAGCGCTCGAACGAGGACAAGCACCGCCTCTTGCCATTCTTCTACGCGACTGCGTCCGGCATCTTTGGCTCGTTCTCCGTGCTGCTCGCCAAGTGCGCGTCCATCTTGTTGATCTTGACCATGAGCGGCGACAACCAGTTTGTGTACTTCACGACGTACCTCTTTGTCGGCGGCATGATCTCGACGCTCGTGCTACAAACTGATCTGCTCAACCGCGCAATCATGGTCGGCGACACGGTCAGCGTGTTCCCCATGTTTCAGTGCTTCTGGATCGGGGTACGTTTGCTATTCTTTCCCTTCCCGTTGCGATGACATCTTACCCATGCTTCCTTGGCTGCCCAGTCGAGCGTGATTGGCGGTGTTGTCTTCTACGAAAAGTACACACGGTTCACGGTCTTCGAGTGGATCGTCCTCCCAATTGCGCTCTTGTGTACGTGAACAACCTTGTTCCTGGTGCTTATGGCGCCCGAATATCTGAGACGCATGTTTCTTCTCTTTCTCTTAACCTGTAGTCATCATCTGGGGAATCTACTTGCTTTCGAAGCATGGCGAGGACGACATCGCTCATCTCGTGAGCGCCGGCCCGGGTGGCACGGTGTCACCGGCACTCTCGCGCAAGAGCTCCCACATCACGAGCGGCCACTTCGGCGCGCTCATGCCGCTTTCTCCAACCCACCGTGCGTCCCTTCTCTTCACACAGAACAGCAAAATCTTTGACGGCATCAAAGACGACGAGAGCGCTGCGCCGTCCGAGAAGACCGCGCTCATTGACGATGACGCCGACCACTACCAGCGGATAGTCGTGTAGGCGAACGTTCCATGCGGTCTGTACATTTCGAGCACCTATAGCAGCCATGGCTATCTTTCCCTATCCACACTTAAACCTGACAGCTGACGTAGCCACCGAATTACAGTTTTAATGACAACGACAACGTGGACTAGTGCACACGAGTGTATTCAGTTAGTTCTGTTCGTCCATGATGCCTTGCTCTGTGATAGAGTACACAGCCTCCGACTCGGGCAGGATCGGCGAGTCGACGACCTTCATCACGCGGTTCTCACCGCGACCTTTTCGCAGACGGAGGCTGTTCGTGCGCATCCAACAAATCCGTCGTGAGTACCATTGCGGTGTTAATCCTTCCGCCCAGGGCTCACTTACCGCGTGACTGACGCATGGGCCATGATGTTGCCGCCGATGGGCTGGAGAGGATCTTTCGCGAACATACCTGAGTCCGGATTCGCTGTCATCTACGAGCATGGGCAGAAATGGGAGTTAGACCCGATAACACCAACATATCCACCCCCACGCGAAAAAATCGTCGCACCTGGTTCGTGATCACGACGGCGACGCCAAACTCATCGGCCATGCGCGTCAGCGCGCGCAGGAACTTGGCGAGCTCCTGCTGGCGCGCCGCGAGCTCGCCTCGGCCCGAGTAGTCGGTTCGGAAGAGCGCCGTGGCACTGTCCACAATCACGAGCGCGTACCGCGATTCGGCCATCATGGCCGACGCCTGCACGAGCAGCTGCATCTGGTGCTCCGAGTTGTACGCGCGCGCGAACGCCACGTTGTCGAGCACGCTGGCGCCGTCGAGTCCGTACCGCTCGGCGATCGCGACGAGACGCTGCGGGCGAAACGTGCCTTCCGTGTCGATGAAGAGGGCCTTACCCTCACCGCCACCGCGGTCCACGGGGAGCTGGCACGTCACGCAGAGCTGGTGGCACAGCTGCGTCTTGCCCGTGCGGAACTCGCCAAAGATCTCCGTGATCGAGCCCGTCTCGAACCCGCCTAGTTGGTGCATGTCAATGAGAATCCCGTACTGTAGGGCTACAGAGAACAGGCTCAATACGCACCCTTGAGCAGCTCGTCCACGGCGTTGGAGCCAGTGCTGAGCGTGATAAGGTCCTTGCGGCTCTCCAGCACATCAGCCGCCTTCGTGCCGCGGCAATTCATTTCACAGAGAGAGAGAGCCATGGAGAATAAATCAGTTCAACCGGCCAGTCGGGGTAAGGTTAAGAACACACCCCATACACAGCACGCACCGTGGTGAAGCCGACGTTGACCATGTCGCGCGCGGCCTTGAGCATCTTGTCGGCCTTGACTTCGCTGATGCCCTTGATCGCCACGAGCTGCCGGCGCGTGGCCATCGCCACCTACACGCGCAAACCCCCAACAACCCGTTGGCAACCCAACGCCCCCAAAAGCAACCAACTGTCACCACAGCAACCAACGCACCGCGTCCACCGTGTGCATGCCCGCCTCCTTGAGCTTGTTGATGTCGGTCGTGTTGATGCCCGCGGACTCGAGCTCATTGATCAGCCGCGGCCCTTGCTGCAACACTCACAAAGAGAGATACCACGTAGCGTCAACACCTCGGGCTTTCCTGCCAAGCGGTTTCCGCCGCCGCCAACGTACAAACTCGTGCGCGTCCTGCGCGGCCTCCTCCTCGGCCGCGTACTCCTCCTGGTACTGTCCGCGCTGCATCGTTGAGAGAGCTAATGCGGTGGCGAGCGACGGTCGCGTTCGTTCGTTCTGGCGCCTTTCCGGGTTCAAAGCGACTGCCTTCCCGCGCGAAAAAGTGGAGTGAGCGCGTTCGGACGGAAAGCGTAATATTACGTCTTCGTTCGGACCATCACTCCAATCAAACGTTTGGTTCAAGATCTCCTGTGGTTTCACATAAGTAAACTGCTTCGAATAGAGCGCACCAACTGTAGCCATTTCTGAGATTTTTTTTACAGCTCGGTGACCAGCTCGCCGTCGGGCGCCAGCGCTAATATCGGCGGCGAGAGCGAGTTGTTGCCGGACCGGCGCCGCCGCGGCGTGCTCGCGCTCAGGTAGGACGTGTGCGAGAGAAAAGACGAGCCGGAGTGCGCCGACTCGAGCGTTGTCGGGCGGCTCAGGTCGCTGGCGTCGTCGGTCGAGAAGCTGTCCTGCGCCACGAGAAGCTCGCGCGCCTGCTCCAGCACGTACGACGTGTAGGCCTATAGACAGAGTTCATGGGTGTAAACGTGAGTGCGGCGTGGTCAACACACAAAGCCCTCGTTGGGATACTGCGTACCCGCGCGGCGACGAGGTGGGCGCGGTGGTGCGACGGCTCGGGCGGGATGGACACAGCCGTGGCGCCGCCGGAGTTGGCCGCGGACGGGCACAGCACCGCGCGCGGCGACCGCGTCGAGGCGTGGGGCGTCACGAGGTCGTGCCGTGACGGCATTGCGTGGCGGTCACCGAAGCGACAGTGCGCTGGCCCAGCGGCGTCGTTGTCCCGCGCGGTGAAGCGCACGAGCGCGAGCATCTTGCGCACGTGACGCTTCTTGACGCTGAGGATGGTGGCGACCGTGAGCCCCATGGACGCCACGACGAACGACCGCACCATGCAGTAGGTGTACAGCGTGGTGAGCACGTAGTGCGCGCTGGCGCTGCCCGCGGCCGAGCCGTCGAGGATCGCCTGGTTGAGGCTCGTGACCAGGCTCACGCCGAAGAGCAGCACGACGTACAGCGAGACGAACATGAGCCGGATGAGCATGGAGCGGAAGATGCGCGCGCGCGACGGCTCGTCGACCGCGCGGTAGGCCTTGAAGAGCGCGTACAGCAGCGCCGGCGTGACGAACACGCAGACCGCGACGCCCAGCGCCATGAACGACAGGTGCCAGAGGAGCCGGTCGCGGCCCGCGCGGATCCAGCACAGGTCGTCGTCCTCGGACGGCGCGTAGCCGCTGCCCACGGCCGCGCAGGTCACGACCGCGAGCGTCGGCGTGCCGAACACGAACGCGTAGTAGCTCCGGGTGCGCTCGACGATCTTGGACAGCGAGACGCGACGCACGACAAGCTACAAGCGCAAGACGCCTCCGACCGAGCGTGAGATGAGACCGTCCCAGCCAGGCACACTCGATTGCCCAATATACACGCACCATATACAGCACGAGGACGACGTAGATGGCGTTGAGCATGAGCGCGATGAGGCTCCAGTGCGTGGACACGGCCTGCGCCTGGCAGGTCGCGCGGCGCGAGCGCGTGTCGGCGCGCAGGAAGCCTTCGCCGACAAATGTGCCCGTGAGCATCGACAGGTGGGCGATCAACAGGAAGACCCTGGCAGCGTGGGAAACACGCGACGTCAGTTTGCTCTCATGAGGAAACCTACGGACGAAAGCACATAGCGCACAGGCCGATGATGAAGGTGTTGTCCGGGAACTTGAAGGGCTTGCTGGAGCGCGCGCAGAGCCGGCCGAGCAGCGCGGCCAGGCACGCGGCGACCGACACGAAGCCCACGGCCCGTACGGGCACGCGGCGCGTGTCGTGGCAGCGCAGCTGCTCGGTCAGCACAAACTGCGCGGTGTCGGCCATGGGACCAGCGAGAGTCAGAGAGTTCGGTAGCAATGGTTGTCAGGCTCCCAGGGTGCGGACAAGGGCATCAATCTGAATGCGTCAGTCCGGGACAGCAAAGATAGATGCCGTCCGCTTACGTGAGACCGTAAATACTCCCACTTTGGTAGCCAGAAGACAGCTCCCAAGCACGCCGTATCCACACGCGTGCGAAGGATAAAAGTACACATGCACATATATGAATCAAAAGATGCATCGTGCACTGTTGCTCTAGGGACCGGTCTCGGACATGGCGGCCGAGAGCCCGGCGATCGCGCTCGAGACGGCGGCCGCGGCGGTCGCGACCGCGGTGCTGGTCGCGGAGGCAGTCACAGCCGCGATGGCCGACGCCGTCGCGCTCGAGCCCACGCCGGCCGCCAGCATCCCAGTGGGTGCGCCCGCGGTGGCCGTGGCCGTCCAGTTGAGCCCCTGGCCGGCGCGCTGCGCGACGGTCGTGTTGTCGGCGTCGATCGAGAGGCAGTGCGTGATCGCGTACAACAGCCGCTCGCGCGTGACTTCGCGGCACGTATAGTTGGGCAGGTCGATCGAAAAGAAGCACGTGTGCGCGATCGGCAGGTACGCGTCGGGCCGCCCCGCGGCCTTGGGCAGCCCGGAGATCTTGAAGTCTTGCGTGAAGTCGGCCGCGTGCGTGGGCAGCCGCGAGCGGCCCCACACGAACCGCAGGAACGACGACTTCTGCTCGTCCGTGAACTCGCCCAGCACGTCCCAGAAGTACGCGATGTGCGGGTCGCTCGCCTGGCAGCCGTCGCCGTAGATGGTGCGGCGCCGCAGCAGCTCGATGTCCACTGTGGGCTTGCCGCACACGAGCGTCGCGAGCTCGTGCCACGAGAACAGCTTGATCGTGGGCGCCGGCAGGATGGTCGCGATGCCGCGCACCACGTCCTGGCACACGGGCGTGAACTCGTGGAGCCGGTACGCCTGCACGGCGCGCGCGTAGTCGTCCTTGTCCTCCCACAGCACGCGCACGCTCTGACCGCCCGGCACGATCTCGACGGGCTGCCGCGCGCTCGACGTGACCGCGAACTGCGCGTCGATGATCTCGTCGTACATAGCCTCCGTAATGCCGTGGGTCCGGATATTGTCGATCGCGTCCACGACCTGGAAGCAGCCCTGGTGGACCGACTCGACGTCGCGCCGCGTCACGGGCTGGCCCACCAGCGTCTTCCAGAAGACAGCGGGCAGGTTCAGGTCCAGCGGCGTCTTCGTGCGGATCGCGATGCCGATGAGCTTGCCCAGGAACTCGGCCATCTGCACGAGCCGCGCGTCGCTGCGCAGGTGCACGTTCGGCACAAACTTGTCGCGGTTGTCGCCCACGGACGCGAGCGCGTTCGGGCATGGGTGGAGCACCGCGAGCACGTTGCTTTGGAGCTCGGCGCTGATCTGCGCGAGACACTCGCGGTACAGGCCGCCAAAGTCGTCGCCAAACTCGCCCACGAACTGGCACTTAAACGCGCGGTCGGCGCCGCGCAGCAGCGACGGCTGGATCGAGTGGAGCTGGTCAAAGCACTGCGCGAACACGCTCTCCTTGATGCCGGTCGCCTCGGTCGCCTCGCGCGCGCGGTGGCGGTCCACTTCGATCTCGGGCCGCGTGGCCGCGGGGCTTTGTTGTTCCTTGAGGATGTTGAGCCACCACGCGAGCTTGACGTGCTGGAAGATGACGCCGCGCAGTAGCCGCGCGCCGCGCGCCAGCAGCGACATCTCGTCGCTCACCGACAAGTCGATGAACGACAGCGAGTTCTGCAGCCGGCAGTTGAAGTTGCGCAGAATGAGGAACCGCTTCTGGAGCTGCGCGAGCGGGATGCCGTCGAGGCACTGGAACTTGCGCAGGTGCTCCTCCGTGGGCACGAACTCCTCGGGCGCCATCCGTAGCGGATCACAGCTCAGTAGCGCCTCGGCGCGCGACTCGCAGATCTCGTTGACGATCTGGACGATCGCGTTGTCGTGGTCACCCGTGAACACGGCCTGCGACCGGTGCAGCTGCTGCAGCTTCGCGCCGTACTTGGACGCTAGCAGGCGGCGGCCCGTGACCGAAAACTCGGGCACGGCCGTGAACGCAATGCCCCACTTATCGATGGCTTGCGGCGCCGCGCTGTCGTTGCCCGAGAGTGCGCTCGGGTCGTCGCTCGCGCCTGATGCCGTGTGGTCTTCACTGTCGATCTGGTCTCCTTCTTCTCCGCCGGGGACGCCAGCGTCACCCGCTGCGTCGCTCGCTCGAGACGTGAGCACACCAGAAGCGACCGGGGCCGTGGCGGCGGAAGCCGACGCCGCCGCGAGCGCCTCTCGGTGGCGAATGCGCCGCGCCTGCGCCTCGGCCTCCTCGCGAACCAACGCCTCCATGACATGCATGTTCGCCAGAATGAAATCGGCAGCCTGCTCGGCGTCGTCCTCACAGTGGCGCAGCGCGTACACACACCAATCCATGGGGAAGCCCATGAGACTGAGCGCGGTCGCGAGCTCCATGCGGAAGTTGGGGATCGAATCGTCGACCTCGCCGTCGTCGTCGTCTTCGCTGTAGTACGCCTCGTCGCCAATGCTGCCGGGCAGCAGTCCACCAACGCCGGCACCGCCGCTCAGTAGCGCCTCGCCGTCTTCCAGGCGATGGCCGCCGATCAGATCGATTGAGTCGCGCTGGTTGTAGAGCGCGAATCCCGGGTAGAACGTGCCCTCCAGCTTCGGCCCGACGCCTCCCGGGCCAAAGGCAACCCCCAGGTCCTTGCCGTTCAGCGCGTATGACAGCGTGCCGCGCTTGAGGTCTAGCGTCATGCGGACCACGTCGCCCGTCTTGAACTTCTCACCGTATGTGCCGCGCTGCTTGCTGCCATTATGCCAGAGCGCACGGTTCCCGATCCATCCCCAACCGCGGTTGTCCTTGCCTAGGTACGAGTCGAGGCGAACGTCGCGGCGAGCGATACCCAAGAAGATGTTGGAGCTCGCGGTGACGAACGTGATTCGCACTTCCCAGATGTGGAGACCGCTGTCGAAGCGCGCGACGCCGATCCCGGTTTGCCACCCCTTGTCACGCGACAACGACAGCCGCGTGTCTCGGTTCTCGAGCTTCAGGTATGGTCCTTTACGCACGCGATCCACGCGACACTGGAAGTTGGACTGCACGGGGAAGCGCCAGACAAAGCTGTCGCCGTCGATCATGACCTCCTGGCCGCCGCACGCGCCCGTGAACGCCCGCACTTCGGACTCGCTGCTACTGTTCTCGGCGCCGTCGCCGCCCTGCAAGATCTGAAGGCAGTGCGAGTTAGCGGTCTCACACTGGGCGTCCAGCTTCACGCGAATCGACGTCGCGAGCGGGATGTTGACGAGCGCCTCCTGTAGCTCGAGATCGTACGGGTGCGCACTCTCGACGTGGATGCATACGTCCTGCGAGATCTCGGACAGGAAGTTGTCCGCAGACAGCATAAACTCGTCGGGCAGCAGCGCGCCGCGCGCGGTCGTATCACCAGGTGCGTCTCGCTCCGGATCCATGAGCGCCTTCATCACGCCGTACACTTGGCTCAGCGGCTCGTACCACTCGAAGCCGCTCATGATGTTGTCGTAGTCCATGGTGTTGAAGCGGAAGGCGAAGTTGACTTTGCTCGCGAACATGTCCGTACTCGACCCTGACGAACCAAAGTTGATGAGGAACTTGCAGTCGGCGCTGACCGACACAGTTGGGTGCAAGTGGGTCGCATTCTCCACGGACGAGAACGCCGTGCCCAGCAGCCGGCCGTTCTTGGTGAAGAACACCTCGCGCGTGTCGAGGCGAAGCCCACACCCGTAGACGTCGCCGATCGCTACCGCCGCGACTTGCTCGTTCCATCGCCAGTGGTCTGCGCCGGCGTCGCTCGAGTGGGCCTTGCCGTTCACGGGAGTGAACGCGTACGAGTTGGCGCCGCTCACGTTCATACCGACCACGGGCCCTTCAAGCGGGAACTCGGGCGGTGAGAGGCCGAAGCCAAACATGCCCACTGCGCTCGGCAACGAGTTGGTCCACTCGAGCACTGTGAGCTCAAAGTAGATGATCTCGGCCTTAAGCTCATCCTTCAGCGTCATCACCAGCTCGGGCGTGTGCTCAAAGCGGCACGAGTAGCACTCGCCCATGAGCGGCTCGGGCTGCGCCTCGGATCCCGGATTCGCGGTCTCGTCCGCGTGGAATTCGAGCAGGAACTTGCGCTCTTCGCCGGAAAAATGGCGCGTCACAGCCATCTTGGACGAGTGGCTCACGAGCATCTCCTTGTGGGCGTCGACCCGCGCAAACTGGAAGCGGTAGGGCAAGTTGATAGTTGACTTGGCGTCTTTGTCGAGGTACGAGGTCAACGTCTTCACGCGCTCAACTCGGTTCTGTTCGTCCACGACGAGCATGAGCTCTACGAACGCCTGCAGCAACGCAGGCAGCATGAGTCCGGCCTCCTGTTCTTGCTGGAGAGTGATGATCTTGGAACGGCAGTACAGCAATCCGTCTCTGTCTCTCCACTCTCCGCCATTCTGGATCAGTCGAATCAATGCGCGCACCAGTGAGACGGCCATCTGGCCGCTTCCAGGCAGCTTCTCACGCAGCACCTGCCTGACGAGCGCGAACAGCGCCGCCGACAGCTCTGGCCGAATGGCGCTTTGCGCCAGTAGCGGCTTTTCGGACCTGATCGAGCTGTGCGGGTTCTGCGTGAGACACTTTTGGCATTCGAGAATCACCTCGACAAAACTCATGGCATTGCCCGCAGTGACGGGAGAGCACATGATCTTGTCTTCTTGGGAGAGTCGAAGGACAGAGGCGGTCGCGTCGTCGGACGCCTCACCATCCACGGAAATCACGGGAATGATCGCCTTGCAGAACTCTGTGTCGACCGACCACAGCGACGTGCGCACACACACTTCGTCGGCTGCCATTTCGAGCACGCTCATGCTTTCGGTCTGCTGGTTGCGACGCCGGTCGCCGCCGAGCTGGTCGAGAGCCTTTAAAAGCGTGGGCGGTCCGAACGAGCGAGTCTCGGCGCGCCACAAGCAACTGTACGACTCAGCACGTTGCGTGAGATCTTCCCGGATGCATCGAACAGCCGAAAGTGGAGGTGGTTGGAATGGATCCTCTTTGGTACCGGCCACGCAGCCCAGCGCGACGTAGCCAGGCGGCGCGATCGGCCACCACACCGACCGAATCTGCTTCCGCTGGAAGTCCGGATCGTTGTCGGAGTTCTTCGGCAGTCCTTTACCTGAGACGTCCACGCGCTCGAATCCTACTGGAGGAAGAAGCAGACCCGAGTTATCGTCGCGAATCATCAACGACGGGTGATCCGGAGAGTCCCCGCCTGTCAAAAGAACGTCGCCAATAGCGAACCACGGCGTTGCCGACTGCAGTTTGGCTCTGCCCGGAAGCACTGGGCGCCAAATCGTGACGTAGCCGTCTGGCGTCGACTTGCTCCACGTTTCAGAGGCTCGTGAGCTGGAGGATACGCGCTTTCTCCACTTGTGTCGGAACTGGAGCAGCGGGTCCGGTGACGGCACACTCCAGACACGCTCATACGACGCAACGACAACACACTCGATGCCACTGGACAGTCGAATCGGGCCCTTCGGGAACAGCATCTCGGTGCGTCGTGACTTGGACATTGCGGTTTCCCAGTTGAGCAGCGACCCTTGGTGCACGAACGTGCGTGAGAGCGTGTGCATCAGCGTGTCGACCACGAGGTTCTGCATGATGTTGGTCTGGTGCAGCAAGCCCGAGTCGTCGTGCTTGAGCGCCTGGCCTTCGTAGACAATTAGGGTGCGCAGGAGCTGCGCCAGCATGTCCGTCGGCTCGCTTTGTGCCCAGCAGTCTCGCTTGTCTATCGTGAGGCAGAGCGCAGTGAGGTTCTGAATGGCCCGCATGTTGGTCTGCACTGAATTTGTAGACGAGCACCGGAACGTCTCTTCCGCCGTGCGACAGAGAATCCGTTGGACAGTTCCACTCTCCTGGGCCACTTCCACTGGATCCTTCTGAGCTGCAGTCGTCGAAGATGTCTTATCGAGTCCACTGGACGGGAACAAGATGAGGTGACGAAGCGTGACCGGGTCACCAAACGCAGCCAGCATATTGTCTGCTTGGTCCGGGATCTAACAAGTTTACGCATGGGGATTAGTCGGGACAAAAGAGCAGGCATCGCAACAAGACAGTAACGTACATCCTTGAAGAGCCGAACGATCTGCTCGAGTAACTGTCGAGAATGGACGGCCGTGAGCAGCCCGCATACAGACGACTCCTCCTCTTCCATTTCCAGCGGGGTCATCTGCGTCAAGCGATCGTCGACCTGACTGAGGCACTCAACCCATAGCGCTAACTGTGACTTGGCCGCCTTGGAGCTGTCAGATCCCGAGTTCTTGGACGGGCTGCTGGGTCGAGCTCGAGAGTGGTAATTCATGGCGCTCGATTCCGCCAGCGCATAGCTGGGGTTCTCCTCCATGATCTCTTGCAGGTTAATGAGCCCTTCTCCACCGACGGCGAAGACAGCGTTCTCACTCACACGATCCCCATCCCCTGTGTCCGAGAGCATGGAGTGCCCAAAGCGCTGACGCGACCGCGCGGAAGCAGCAGCTCGGATCAGCTCGGCACCAGCGGGGGAGAGTAGTAACCGGATCGCAGCCGGGACGTTTTGTTGCGTGCGACGAAGTGCCTCGACACAGGCAACCGGGTCAACAGCCAAGAGACCCGCGAGATGCTGAACGGTCGGGGAGCTGAGCCCTTCGCGTCGGCTCGTCTGTGAGGTGAATCATACATCGACCATAATTTGAGTGTTTGTACTGGTACGCAGCACAAGAAGAGTGTACGCACCTGTTCGGACATGAGCTGGTCGTGCAAGATCGTGAAGGCGCTGTGTACGTCGCCATTCATCGCATGCAGCGCCTCCTCGCATTGCTCAACGGTCACATGCGATAAACCGACGTCGCGAAGACGTCCCATCAACTCCAACGGCGGAGAAACCTGTTCATACCAGAGGTTAGCGATGAGTTGTGAGAGTCAAGTGGAGATGGAGAGACTTACGTTGGTCGATCCACTGGCCTCGCTGAAGCTCTTCATTCGCGCAGGTTCCATCACCGTGATTCCCGCCGATGTCAGACTGTTGCGCTGGCCGCTTTCTCTCGTGACGCTGTCGCGTCCAAGAGCGATTCGAAGCCCATCGCTGACTCCTCCCACCGTCGACTCTGGCGCTCTGAGCATACCCAAGTCCAGGCCATCGGCCGCGCTCTCACGCTGCTGGTACGAAGCGGGGGATAGCACACCTGCTGGGCCTAGACTCGCAAATAGGTTCGCAGTCGCAGAAGGAACCGCAGGTGTTCCTGGCGCCTGCAAGATCGACGACCGCGGAGAGCTGAAGCCACCCACGCGCGGAGATTCCACTGCCGGGTTCGGGGAGATCAATGCTCGAGGCACCTCGCTTTCGGCGATCGACGTGATGAGGCGGAGTCCCTGGCCGCCCGGCATGCGGCTTCGCACGCTGTCCATTGACTGCTGCCGGCTGCCGCGGTTTTGGATCTCTGCGGGGCTACGAGGCTCCACTGGCCCTGGCCCGGTCGCGCTCATCGGCTGCTGGTACTCTTGTCCTTGGATCGACAAGTTCCCATCGACCTGCTGGCTTTGCGGCGCAGTAATGATCGGTGGCGGCGCCATGCGACTAGTGCCCGCGCTGCCGCCCAGACTGCCGCCTCCATGAGATTGCCGCACTTGGAACTCGTACGTCACGAGACCTCCTCGCGACAGGATGAGTGAGATGCGCGAGCCCGGTGTGACGCGCACGCTCGTGCCGTGCACGCGCACACCATTCACGATCGTTCCGTTCTTGCTGAAATCTTGAAGCTCGAAGTACTCATCCGTGCTTCCGTCGTTGTCGCGACGAACCCGGCGCAGGTGGAAGTGGCGGCCACTCACACTTCGGTCGTTCACGATGAGATCGCAAGAGTCCGCGGCGCGGCCGACTCTGACAACCGGTGTCGTCAGGTGGAACGGCGTGTAGTCCACAGCCTGCGGCTGAGACGGAGCGCCGCCGTTCTCGCTTTCATTTAGCTGAGGAAGAGGATGCAGCACGCCCCAAGCGCCATGGGGCAACGCATTGCGACCAGGTCTCCCTGACTCACTTCGGTCCGATCGCTGGAGACCGCTCGCGTGGCCTCCAGGCGACTTTCCTCCATTGAAGAACGAGGACGGCACCGAACCCTTTCGCGGAGACTGGATAGCGTCCGGACCCCACGACAACGCGTTTTGCTGACCGAGCTTCCGGACGACGTCGTCCCTCGTCTCCGCCTCAAAGCAGTCCAAGACGTCATCCAGAACGCGCTCGGCTTCAATGAGCAGTTGGCGCTGCTTCATCCCCACCCACCGAATGTGGAGCATTGCCACAACATTGGAAAACGGCGTTGCGGCCTGCAGCGACGCCATGGAATTCGCGTTCCGCAGAGCATCCTCGGCGGCAATCGTCTGGGCAATGTTAGAGAGAAGTTGCGTGTCAGCGCTGATCAGCTCGCTGCTCAGTTTCGGCATCTGCTTGAGCAAAGTGCCGAGCGCCATGGTCGCGCGCCACTGAAGCTGCTTCGTGTACATTTGCATTCGGCGACCAAGAATCGCCTGCACTTGGTTGTTGTGTGGTAACTCGAGCTCCGTGTACACGTTGGCGTCGTTGCTTGTTGGAAGGACGAGAACGGAGAGGGACGAGATCACGCCATCGAGGCCGTCGAACATGTGAAGCAACGCAGGCACACGCTCGATTGTTTTCAGGCTCCGGATCGCGATGCTACCTACCGTGGCACCACGATGCTGTAGCGGCTGCCACACCGACGACTGCTCGCGATCGACAAGCTGCAAACTCGCTGTGAGCTCTCCTCTCGTGTCCCGCTTGATACCCGAGAGAACCCCCATCTTGCCGCGGTTCTTATGGTCCTGGTCCTCGATGATCACAAGTGCGCCTTCTCGGGGCGTCTCAATGTGACCGCCAACAACACTCACTGCTGCGAGCAGGGCAGCGAGCGCATCGAGCGAGTCTTTCGCCTTCTGCCACACCAAGAGTGCTTTCTTGTCGCGCAGAGTAGTGTCGGGTGAGACACCTGTGGCGTCTTCCTTGTCGGCGTCGTTCCTCGCATCCGGTGCCGGCGATTCATCGATCTCGGGCGAAACAGTGCTCGTTGTCTCGGGCTTTCTGGTCGAGCTTTCGTGAGCTGTAGCGTCGTTTAGCTGAACGCCCTCGACAGGCTCAACACTTGCCGGAACGTCCAGATCGTCGCCATCTCCGGTAATACTGCCGTAGTATGCGCACACGTCGCCCAAGATCTCGCCGAGCTTCTCCGTTTTCGCGAATGCTTTGGCGATGCTCGCATTGACCGCCACTTTCCACGTCGGGTACAAGGTCAGGTAGCGAAGCAGCCCCACAACCTCAGCCGACTTGGCGGCAGCGATGTGGGAACGCTCCAGCAGGTCGTCCTTCACGACGCTGACGGTGTTATCCTCCGAAAGCGAGAGACCCTTGAGGCACTTTGCCGACTCACACAACGTCGAGCACGATCTCTCGATGCCAAGCTCATGCGTGCACATACGCGGGCGGACCACAAGCGGGTCGCCGGCCAGTAACATGAGTAAGCTCAGAATATCGGAGGAAGTGCCCGTCGAGCCCGTTTGCACCCTTCGGTACGCCGCGTTGACGGATGAGACTGAGTGCATGGGGAAAACGAGCATCGCCAAACGGATACAGATCGTCGCGGACGACAGGTCTGGAGACACCAAACCCTTGAGAATCTCGTCGAGCACGTTCTCGTTCGAGGCGAGAACCGAGCACAAGTCGGTGTCGGCAGAGCCGCAGGATAGGAGCACCCACAGAACTTGGTTTCGGAAGAAGTGCGGGTACAGCGCCTGGAGCGGGATGCGCTCCGAAGGGTGCGAGTAGAGGCCATACATGCTCTGAGGTTGAGCCCGCGCCGCACACAGCGTGAGCAGACCCACACAGGCGTTTTTCAACGTCACCGACGCGTCCAACTGGCCGCCCGACTTGTGCAGAGACGTGTTGGGGTCTTTGCCCATCTCGACTCGCAACTCACGCATGTTTTCAAGCAAGAATGTCGCGAGGCTGCGCGACACGACATCTCGCTTTTTGACGGAAACCGACGCTGCCTTGGCATCGCTGCTGGTCAGCGACTGATACAGAAGCGCCCGCACCATGGCCCACGATGCCGCGTGGAGCTTCAGCAGAGGCATCTTGCGACGTACGCTCGTGCGCTTCATTTGGATCGGCGTGGCTTTCTCTGTCGTATGCGACTGCTGGTTGCGATCGATTTCTTTCATCAGCGACTCATACAGAGCTTCGGAGCTGCTGTGCTCAGCAAGATCCTTGGCTTGCGCGTGGTCATCCTTGATCCTGTCGGGATCCTGAGACTGGCTCGGTCGCCCAGTCAGTATGTATGAGCTATAAAATCCAGCAGCCACACATGTCACCTCGTCGCTCGAGAGCGAGTTGAGCGGAATGGGGAGCGGGAGGTCCGCCGATGGGAGTGTTCGAGCACCTGCACCGAGCTGGCCCTTGTTGTTGCGCCCAAAGACCATGACGCGGCCATTGGCGAGCATTATCAGCGTGTGGTAGCATCCACACGAGGACTTGCGGATCCGAGACGAGAGCGGCAGTGGGACGTATTGAGGCGAGTTCTTGTGGTCTTTACTCCCGATGCCGAGCTGCCCGTAGTCATTGCGGCCCCACGTGATGAGCTTGCCTTTGTCCGTGATTGCGACCGTGTGGTAGTAGCCACAGCTGACATCGACAATCTTTTCGTCGCTGTCACCGATCGTCACGCGTACAAGAGTCGGCACCTTGATGTTGCGGGCATGTCCAAGGCCAAGCTGGCCGTAGTCGTTCTTGCCAAAGGCATATAACTCGCCGCTTGCCGTTACCACGACAGTGTGGTACAAGCCACACGCGACCTTAACCGCGACTTGGCTAGATAACGCGGCAACAAGCTGTGGCGTGTGTTGGTGCTGCAAGTGGTCGAGCCCAAGTTGGCCACAATCGTTCATTCCAAACGTGAGCAGCTCGCCGGCGCTTGATACAACTGCACTGTGGTGGTAACTCACAGCAGCCGTTGCAATCACGTATTTCTCTCGGAGTGACTCAATCAAACGCGGCGTGTGGCTCTTGGAGATAGTGGAACCGAGACCGAGTTGCCCGCGATCGTTGTAACCCCACGAGTAGACCGCTCCGTCCGAGGCGACAGCCAGCATGTGCTCGCATCCATTCGCTGCTGCGATCATCTCGATGGCAATTCCAGCCAACGCACGCACAGGTGTTGCCACGAGAACGCGCTCCTCGAACGTCCCATTCCCACACTGCCCACTCTTGTTCAAGCCACAAGTGAACACGGTACCATCCTTCATGAGCACAGCCAGGACTTCATTGCCGCCGGCAAGGTCACGTACGCTCTTGGTCGAGAAGAAGGGGACGTGTTCCAACTTCGTCGTGGAGTTGCAATGCCCGAGGCACAGTTCGCCGTAGTTGTTTTGGCCGCAAGAAAAGAGCTCGCAATCGTCGAACCATATCGAGGCTCTCTCAGATTTCACAGCACGAGCACCGCCGTTCACGGCGTATCCAGCAATTGATGACTCAGCGGACTGTGAGAGGGCGCCAAGCGGAGCCTGCTTCGGCCGCTTGAAGGCAGCAAGCTGTGCCGCCAGGTGATCGACGTTGGCCTTGCGCGCAACGCAAAGCGCGAATCCGTCGTCACTTTGACCGTCCGAGTCAACTCCTATGTGAGCGAAGTACGGTGACTCCAGCGGCCCACGGTTATCATCGTAGCACGCCGAGCACATCTTGACCGATTCATCGTCTCTGGGGGCATAGGTCACTCCCAGAAGTGACGACGTCCTGCACTCCTCGCAAACTGCCGACGTGACTGCATTCTCCGCATACGCAGGTCCGACGTCCTTGTCGAATGTTCCGCAAAAACCGATGTACCCAAGATCGATATTGGAGCCAGCGGCTGGGCACAGGAGCTTCACCACAACATACCGCCCTTGAACAGGTAAGGCGAGCTGTTTGGCCACCTGCGCACAGCTCCCATCCAACACAATGTAAGCCACGGGCGAGTACTCATATCGGTTGCTTCTCATTGAGGCGGCTGGGAATGGAAGAGAGGCAAATTCCTCAGGCGTCATGTCGTCATAATCCTGCAGGCGGAGCAGATCAGGCGTCGAGCTCGTCACAAACACGATCGCGTGGCGGAGTGGGCTCGAGTATCCTGGCCCTGGACCGCGGACAGTAAGGTAGCTTAGACAGAAAGGCGTGTCAACTTCGTGTCGAAGAACCAGGTTGACGTTTCGGCCCTTGGCTGAGCTGAAAACAGACGCATCATCCAGCAAGCAGTTCCTGGCGATGTGAGACGCACTGAATTCGCCCCCATCGCAACTAAGAACTTGCATTTGCAGGAGTTTTCCGACTTGAATATCGTTGGACGACGAAACGTGGCAGTTCTCACCGATGCTCGCGGGCCGAATCGCGTGGATTGGGAGTTCGGGGCGAGGCCTCGGGTGGAAGTTAACACGGAACACGGTGCCATTGCAGAGTGCTGAGATTGCTGGAAGCAAATGACGTTTCGTGGTAGAGGAATCCAGTGAGCGCGTCATCGGCTCCCCACTATTTGGGTAGACGGTGACTTTGCCATTGCCAAAGTCGAACAGAACCCCGAAAGCGCCAAAGAGTGCAGCATCGTCAGGCCACGAGCCGGACACCTCCACCGACGTTCGCCTCCACCCTTGATCCGAGTTGTCTACACCAACGAGTCCGAATGCGAGATGGCAACGCCCATCACGGCCGCTTGAGAGGACCTGAATTTCAGCGAACAAGGCATCTGTCTCAAAGCTTTGGTTGGCAGTGATGGTGTCAAAAATGCTTTCCAGCGTGCTGAAATCGCCTGCAACAACCGTGGTTCCGTCGGCGGAAAGTTGGAGATGGCGCCCCTTTGTTTTCGCATCCAAACTGATTGTCTTGCCATCAAGCGGGCTCGCAACGAGGCACCCGGACACCACCGGTGTCGAGAAGCGGAAGCCACTGCTCAATGCCCAGATCTTGGGTGGAATTGGTGCCAAAAGATTCCAAAACAACTCGGCGCCTTGAATACCAATTGCAGGATACACGCCGTGGCCGATGGTAACGTCTTGTTTGGACTCGAGCGACACGACTTTCACGCGGCGATTACCCACATAGAACTCGAGCTTCTTGTCACCGCAAACCAGCAGCACACCGATCGTGCTGCCGGCTTGACAGCGAAGGGTCGATCCTTGAAGATAGGCTTCAGATTCGGCCACGCCCAACTCGTTAAGAACGTGGATTCCGAATTGCCGATTGTCTGGTGCAGGTTGGTTCAAATCGTCTGAATCCGATGCCAGGCCGATGAAGACTGGCCTATCACCTTGAGATATGATGGACACCTCCCAGTACCATCGTCCTTGGCGCAAGGGATGATAGAACACCGCCATTCCCACGTCGTCACTCGCAAGCTTAAGCTGATGGAGATCCGTGCCGATCGTAATCGATCTAGCACAGACAATTTTGGGGCACCTCTGCCCGCTTCCTGCGGAAAAGATGGGCATGGTATCACCACCTGGAGCGTCCGAGCGCTGTTCTTCGATGAAGTCGAGCTGTAAAGTCGTCTTCCAGCTTCGCCAGCTTGAAAGCTCGGTGATGAGCGGTAAGAAGTTGATCGCGCTGATCTGATCCCAGTCTTCACCTCGGTAGGGTATGCTACAGGATTCGAAGATCTGGATTATTTCATGCACAGCGTGATGAGCGTGGGACGAAAGAGCCTTCATCTCTGCGCGACCGCTAGCACCGGACTCGATCGTGCTACGGATGTTCTTGACATGATCGTTCGCGATAGTTAGTAGATTCGACAATAACGCAAAAAACTCGTCGCCGATTTGCTTGGATATCCTTGGTCCGACAAAGTCAAGACCTTCCGAGTAATGCACCTTCTCGATCGTGAGAGTCGCAGTCGCGCTGTCTCCATGTCGAACCAGTCGCTTGAAGGAAGTTGATAGCGACGGGATGATGCTCAGTCGGCACCCGGGATTGGACTCGGTTGAGTTGAGGAGTCGCGAAAAGATTTTCAAGCCATCTAGTCGCTGTTGTCCTCTGTGCTGATGAGACTTGAGCACCGCAAGCACTCGCTTATCCAAATCTTGTGAAGCAGAACCTTCGCCGACTGCATCGTCCTTGTTCTTGCGCGAGTACTGGAGAAACGCGAAAATATCTGCCTGGATTTTTTCGTCTTCCTCTTCGATTGTGTCCATCGACTTCGCCTCCATTAGCAACTTGAGCTGCCGAACGGCTTCTTCGTTCTGGTCACCGGGTGGGGCTTCACTTTCCAGTGATGGTTTGGGCAATTCTGCGGGATCTCAAGTCAACATCACTGCATGTATGATGAGGGGATTGGGAAATAAAAGTCACTTACCGTAACTGGTTGCAGCCGACACACCAGGGAGAAGCTTTAGAGCGACTGGTAGTGATGGACCTGTAGACGACGGTGCTGCTGCCAGTAACAGAAGCAGCTGCCCTCTCCGGATCACTGGCTCGCAAACAGCGGTGTAGAGAGCGACCTGGCGCTCCTTCATGGACAGGTCGGTCGAAACCAGATCTGAAGCACTCCGTTCGCTTGCTAGTTTTTGTTGCTCACGAACAATCCTGTACACACAAACGCATAGTCAGAGATGTAATCAAAACTGAGATAGACGCGATAGCTTACCATCGACGAAGCTGCAGAGCCGAGCGCCAGGCATCAATCACCGATTCTGTCGGAGCTCCTGCCTTAGTGAGGCCTCCGTTCACGTACGCGGCATTGCTGTGCTTCAGGAGGACCGCGAACGCGACACGAACAGCCTTGTCCACTACGTCGATGCCACCACTCTTTTCGAGCGCCGCTTCGACGCTGTCCTGGCGCTTCAAACGGGCTGCCATCAGCTTCGGGTTTGCTCCACCACCTCCCATCCCCGGGTCTAACGCGTGCTTCACTTTCTCAACAAGCTTCTTGCCAGCACCAGCACTTTGCACAATCTGTTGGAGAAGAAGGTCGTTGCGGCGGTTGTCGTCGGCAGCATCAGACAGTCGATTGCTTCGTGACTCGGGTGCTCCATCGACTTCGTTTTCCATGGCGAGTCCACCTCTCAGGAGAGGCGATTGCACCCAGCGGGCATCGACGTCAATCTCAGAGCTGCCACAGCTAGACCCGATCACCAGTGACGCGGCATAATGGCTGCCCAACCACACGAGCATCTTGTGCAGATCGCGAAGCCAGGAAATGCTCGGCTCTGCGTTGGGGGTAGAGAGCCCAAGTTGGTGAGCCTTTTGGGAGAGATGCGCTGTTGGCGGTGGCGGAGGAAGCAAAGCGTTGGCTGAGCCATCTTCGTCGATACGAAGGTGCTGGGAGAGAATCATCGCACTTGGAGCAAACGACAGCATCGACACGTCAATCGTCTTCAAGTCTCCAGAGTCAGGGCTAGAGACAGCCGAACTCATTACTGAGATCGTCAATGATGAGAACCCAAAGAGTTTCGACATGGTCGACGGCAGGCTGACCGTATAATGGTTGCCCGAGGCGCTGCTGACAACTGACTTCTTGGCGGAAAAGCTCTCGGAGCCCGTCAACGTTTTCCAGATAGCAAATACGGCTTCCTCGTACGACACAGACGAAGAAGTCGATACACCAATCGCGGCACCCAGTTCAGCGGAGACCCGAACCCGAGTGGAAGCAGCAGTGAAGCTGCTCACCGCTGTCCCTTCAGCTGAGCCAACACCCTGCTTTCCGCTCAACGCGATGGAATTTGCTGACTTGCGCCTGATAGGCTCCATACTCGACAAAATTGAGTGGACGCGCACTAGCAACTCTTCAAGATGCGGCCAAATCGGATTGAAGGTAGAAGTCAACGTGTCACGAACGCTGGGTAGAGAGCTGACGCTCAGGAGAACGAAAGGCAGAAGCTTGCCAGCAAATGTGTTCTGCACTAGACTCGGGAGGTGGACGGCTTGATGGGGTTGAAGGGTGGCACCTCGCTCCAGCGTTTGGCTGACAAACGTAACCAGCTTCACACTAATAGAGAGGATGACGGGCCACCCGCGCTCGATGGAGTGCGAACACCAGTATACCCCCGCACGAATCAACACGTTCAGACACTTGAACTCATTGGTGGCGTCGATGTCACTGAGCTTCTTGATGGTAGAGCTCGGTTCCGCAGCATCACTAGAATCGAGAATGTCGGTCGTCTTTGCCCACAACGTATCCAGTAGAGTTGAAGCAAACTCTGCGACAACTCCTGGAGCTTCAAACGCAGAGCGACCGCTACCGCACGTAGTTGTCTGGACTTCGCCCATAAGCTCAAACAACATCTTCGTTGAGGTGAAACACGGCACGAGCATCGGCACAAGCAAACGTTTCGTTGGGTCCAAGTCGGATGAATCGCGCATGAGTTTGTTCATCACTTCGATACGGTCCAGAAGAGATGGGAACAAAATCGAGAAGCCATGGTAGATTGTGGCAGCCGTTTCTTGCTTGACAGCACGATAGAACCATGCGACTTCACCGTTTGGCGGGGCGGATGGAGTGTGCTCAGCAATCTTGAACAGGATCTCTCGAAGGCTAAACAGCGTTCCTCCAGGGAGAATGGAGCTCGGAAGCAACCCAACTTCGGCGAGATCGATACTACTACGCGCAAGCTATAAGAGGATATGAGTTAGCAGTGGAGCGTGTGGCCTTTTTTCAGTCAGCACACCACTTACCTCGAACAGATTCAGTTTCAGCAATCGGATAACGACTAGCGTTGGATACAACACGTCAACCACAACATTCGTGCTTGTTGACGTCGACTGCACGTCAGACAAGCCGAAGACAATTTCAAGCGCGCCAGACAGCTTTGACAACAAATCGTGCAGCGCAGCGAACGTCTGCTCTTTGGGGTCGACACATAAAGATCGATACGAACACCTGGATAGCTGAATCGTGTCGATATCCTCACCAGGGATATCATTGCCTGCGAGGCGATCGAGGTGGGAGAGTATGCACACACCCGAGTCCAAAGCATGGGGAACACACTGCTGACTCGTTCGCCCAGTGCCAGCAGTGCATTTGGCTCGCAGAGTGCCCAGAATTACTGATGATTTACCCGTGGTGGCGAGGCTTTTTGCTGGATCGGCGGTAAACGTTCTAGACGAGTCGACTGCAACGAGTTCTTTTAGCAACGTGGTGGTGGTAGTGACACCACTCGCTTGAACGGTTCCTCCAAAGAGGATCATCTGAGGAGGCACCCTTCCCGATGGTACCGCTGCGTCGTTCATTGAACTGGGGAGGGCTGTAGCAGAGCCCTGTGAGATCATGAGCATGGCAGAAGCCCATCCTTCCGTGTCATCCTCCCATGACATTTCGACTGAACTCCACTTGTGGGACGTCACACTATAGCACCACATGTCACGAAGAAACTGACCGGACTGAGACTTGCCACCGAAGACCCAAACGTTTCCGTAGTCAGCCCCAATGCTGTAGTTGAGTCGGGAGTCTGGGACAGCCGGACCAAAGTCACTCCTGGGTGAGAGCTCTGATGAGTTACCCTCCACGCTTCCTTCAGCAGCAATCGTGATGTTGTCATCGTAGCTCAAATGCCAAACGCGATCGAACGTGTTATACCTCCACAGATCTGCGCGCAGCTTGTCTTCTTTGTCCAGCCCACCGAACACATAGACATTCTCGCCAATGGCAGCCGCTGAGCAACCGCTTCGAGGTCCCGGATCCAGAGAGAGGGAGTTAGGCAACCTAGACCACGAATAGTCCTCGAGCGAGAGGTACCAGACGTCACCTAATGCCTCGTTCTCAGTAGACCGCCCACCGTACACAAACACCATCGCATCGAGGCGAGCGCGGATGGTTGCCGCAACGTGGTGAGCCCGCGGAGCTGGGAGAGCATTCGTTGCACCGACAGCAGCTTGCACCAATTCCCAAACTGGCAAGGAGCCATCAGCGCCTTTCGTTGTTGAGCACTTGTACAGGTCCATGTGGCGCGACGTCGGCGTTGAATTCTCGCCACCAATCACCAGAATCTGGTCGTCTCCGATTGAGACGGCTTGGTGGTTCCGAATCCCGATGGGAAAATCGGCCCATCGCTCCCACTTCCTTGTGTCTTGGCAGTAACACCACACTTGGTTGCTTGCCTCCGAATCACCATTCACTCCTCCTCCAATTGTGAATACTTTGTTCTTCACGAGTACCGTGGCTGAACCTTCCAGAGGTGATGGACCTAGGTCCGGTAGCTCGATTGGAAGACTACGAACAGTTGCAGCAGAAGCTGGACTCACCGTAGCCTTGAAGACTCCATCAAATTCCCCAACATTTGTCGGCGGATGCGCGAAAGGCTGGTGGCCGAGGTTTACGCGAATGATCTCGCCTCGCTCGAGGCTAATGCCAGGCATCAACCCGAGTCGACGGTCCAAAGGATTGCACTTGATGTCGGAGAACGCGACACCGAGGTTAATACCATTCCGATAGAAAGTCATCTCGTTCGCGTCCAGGTCGAGTAAGCAACCAATGACATCCCCGGCCTTCCACTTATCTCCGTATGATGAAGACCCGCTGTTCCATCGACGCTGGCGATTGCCGTCGTAAGACCACGAATGAGTATGGTCACCAACGCCTTCGCCCTGATCTGAGCTGCCTTGGAAGTAATTGTCGATCCAGCCAATCTGAATCAAGCCACTCGTCACCACTTCGACTTCGTAAAACCACTTGCCTTCGAACAAAGTGATACCGACGGTTGACACCGACCCGAAGTTACTGAGACCTTCAATTTCTCCGGATCTATCGATGTCGACTCGACCACACACCGAGATCAGACAGTTCTGGTCGACAACCACAGCGTCGCCTTCGTCATTATCTCTTTTCCTTTCGAAGATGAGGGACGTGGTGTAGAATCCCGCTGCAACCTCGATACATCGGCGAGAGTTTTTCTCCGGTCGAACTTTCAGGGGTACCGGGAGGAGCGAGTCAGCACTACTTCGATTTCCAAGCTGCCCCTTGTTGTTCCGTCCGAAAACCAGCACCTGACCTTGTTCTGAGAGCAAGACAGTGTGGTAACATCCACAAGTCGCCCGCGTCATTCTGGTACTGGCAGAAAGAGCTACCATGGTTGGCACGTTCTGATGGATCTTGGAACCGATACCCAGCTGGCCGTAGTCATTCCGCCCAAAGCAGTACGTATGCCCCGCAGTTGTCACGATGCTCGAGTGGTAGTAGCCGCAAGCCACGAAACACACCATCTCGCTTGGAAGTGGCACTAGCGTTGGGAGTTTCACCTGTCGGCTGTGACTCAGACCCAGCTGCCCGTAGTCGTTTTTGCCGAATGTGAACAGCTCTCCGGAAGCTGTGCACACGATCGTGTGGTAAAGGCCGCACGCGACCATCGACACTTCGTTCCCTTCGAGTGCTTTGACATGCTGGGGCACCGCCATGTGCTGCGTGTGGTCAAGTCCGAGTTGACCACAGTCGTTCATCCCAAACGTATACAGCTCCCCGCCGTCCGTGATGACTGCACTGTGGTGGTAGCTCACGGCCGCAGACGCGATCTTCTTATCCTTCAACGACTCGATGAGTTTCGGCAGATGTATCTTCGTCGTGAGGTTCTCGTGCCCTAGCTGTCCCCGGTCGTTGTAGCCCCACGAATACGCTAGCCCGGTCTCGGTGAGAACGATGATGTGCTCACATCCGTTACTGGCAGCGATGTGCTTGACCTTCTGCGACCGAAGTGCTTGTACTGGGCGCAGGGACATGACACGTTCGTCAAAGTGGCCATGGCCGCATTGCCCACTCTTGTTGAGCCCGCACGTGAGCACGACGCCGCTGTTGGTCAAAATGGCGAGCACTTCGTTTCCACTCACGACTTGTCGGATGTCCTCCCACCCGCTGAGCGATACGCTCGTGAGCAGATGACGCTCGATATCATCGCCGATACCCAGCTCACCATAGGAATTCTGCCCGCAGCAATATAGCTCGCCAGACGCCTCACACTTGCCGTACAGTTGCTGCTCCTTCAACCCTGCGAGCTTCGCCAGAGTCGCCCCGAGGTCGACAGCCGCCGTCGGCGACTGGTTGAACAGCCATCGCACGACGTTGAGTAGAGTTGACAGAGAGCCTCGCGCGAGAGCGACTTCGGCAAGCGTCTCGATCGTGGTCGCACCCAGCGCGGACTCCGCGTCACGGTCTTTCTCCGGAAGTGGATGCGCCAAGGCGCTCAAGCAATCACTGAGCGCATTGAACGACGCCGACGCCGACGGTGCCAAGTACATGCTGTCTGCATACGTCGTAGGTTTGAGCGCGCGCAAGTTCTCCTTGAGCATGTGCAGCGCCTGGCGATACTGCACGGGGTTTTCGGTGCGCGTTGCCTTGAGCAAGAGCACAACGATCTCCCACCCCATGGTCATGCAGTTTTGCGTCGGCAGCGGCAGCGGCGGCGGCGTGACCTTTCGCTGGGACGTGGCCTGCATGCGCGTGGCCTGGAGCCGCTGCTCGTACCGCTGCTTCTCCTTCTTGGTCATCTGGTACAGAGTCTGGAGCGACTTGATGTACGCGGCGACGCGCGCGTCAAACGCTCCGTCATTGCCCACCTCCGCGGCGGCGCCCTTGCCCGAATCGACGGGGAGCGCCGCCAGACTGGAAATGTACTGGAACAGTTCATCGGCCGAGTCCACAGAGCTCAGGATCTCCTGTAGGTGTTGGTCGGCGCTCGACGGGACCGCCGCGGCCGTCGAGCTGTTTCCGTTCACTGCCTCGGGATCTACAAAAGCCAAAGACTAACGTCAGATAGGGCGGCCTCAAGAAGCCCGCTATCCGTCCGTCCACACGCACCTTTGGGCAGCGCGCGGAGCGCCGCGCCAAACTCGAGGATCTTGCTGAGCGCGTCCTTGACGTCGTCGCTGGTCGTCGGCCCGGAGGCGCCCGCATCGCCGGCCTTGACGAGATCGCACAGCGGCAGATAGTACGGCGGGATGGGCGCAACGCGTCCACGCGACGCGCTGCCGCCGCCATTCGGCGCCGCGAGCGTCGACACTGGCTGACCCATGGATCACTCACACACACACCGTCCAGCGCTCGCCTTCCGGATCTGTTCCGATCGTCGGTCCGTCCTGCTGAGCGTTCGCGGCGACTCTGGATTGCCTGGGGGACGCTTGTGGAACGCGACCGCAGGATTGGCTTTGTGGCTCGCTTGCTCGCGTGGGCTCAATGCGCCCCCCGGAGACGACGCTTCGCTCCGTTTGGAGTTCGCGTGCGTGAGGGCCGCCGGGTTGAAGTCTTCCAAGCGCCGACGACGGTTCGCGGGTCGGCGGGGGCGACCCATATCCTGAGGCGGCAACAGGTTACGCACAAGGATCGAAAGGTTACTCGGACCAGCGGACGCGGCCTCTCAGGATCGAGATCCAGATCCGGCGTCTGCTGGCGTCCGCTGGCGTCCGCTAGGCACTTGGCTCCGTCCGCTCTCCCGCCAAAAACAATGGGCCTGCAAGGTGAAATTGCTCTCACGGGGGTTCAAAATCCCGCTATTTCCGAACGAGGTTTTTTATACTTCCAAAAGAACAAGATAAATACTCTCCGTCAATTGGCTGAAATCGTTTCAGCAGAGGCTTGTTGATTGGATGAAAAAGAGGAATTGGCCAACTTGTCAGATGGCTTCATGCTGCCCTTTTCCACTTCTCTCACCAAGAGCAGAAGCGAGCACCATGGACCACCAGGACTTCTGTGTCGCTCGCAGTGTGTAACAACTACCAGATGCCTACAGTGGCGGCGGTGGGAGGCCAAGAAAGTCCGCATCTCTAGTGTGTTGGCTCCAGCGCGTTCCCGTCGTGACTGAGAGACCGACGCCAAGCCCAAGCACCCCGAGCCCATTCGAGCGTGTGCGAGACCCACGCAACCAGGGGGTAGAGACTCAGCTGCTGTCGATCAGGTCCAGAAGTGTTCAGCGGTCGGAGGACACGCTGCCTGCATAGAGAGCGAGCGAGCGCGATCCCGTGGTGCGGTAGCAAGGCGGCGAGTGGTCAGAAGAAGGGGGACGCGGGGCCCTGATCGCCGGCGCGTAGAAGCCACTGCACGGTTCCCCTCATCGCGACACAAGACGGGCCACGGCCACCATGGACGCAGCTGCGTCGCCAGCGGCCGGCGAGGTCGTCTCCTCCGTCATGCACAGCGGGGCGCGCATACCATTAGAGAAAGGCAGCGCGATCGGCATCGACCCCAGCGGCACGCACTGTGACACCGCTGAGAAGAGCAAGGTGAAGAAGAAGAAGAAGAAGAAGCTCGTGCGGTTCCCGCGTGACGACTGTGAGTTCTACATCAATATCTGGAGCCCACCCCCAGCGTCTACGGCAACGCTCAACTCTGCGTCGGTGAAGAACTCGCGGTTCATCGACATTATCCAGGTCGCCCACGCGCTCACTCGCATCGACTACAAGAGTGACTACGAAGGTGGGAAGATGGATCACGGTGCCAACATTTGGAACGTCACGGAGTCCGAGACCGCTCACGACGCGCTCCAACCGCTCGCTGAAGACGAAGAGCCGACGTTTCAAGTGCAAACTGGTCTCGTGTTGTCGTCTGTGCGCCGCATTCTTAGCCAGGGATCGGACCAGTCGCGCGAGCCGCCGTCGGAGTTTAAGACGCTCCAGCGCCTCCTATCGCAGCAAGGCGTACCTGACGTGCGGTCGCTACCCGTTGCCCCGCCGTCCAAGTTCGACAACGGTCGCTTCATCTTCTCGACGGTTCTCTCACAGCTTGAACTTCGTGATCGCTGGAGCTCCAAGTTTCTTCTCGGACTTCATGAGCCGGTGCGTCATGCGCTGTACGTGATCGACCGTTTCCTCGAGCGTGCGCAGACGAAGGACCCCTCGCCCAGTGACTGGAACACGGCAGTGTTTTTCTCGTGGTTTGCGGACTACTTCTGCGAGTACATCCAGGCTCAGCAGCGCATCAAAGCGAACGTGCTACGTCCTCTGGTCCCGATAAAGTACGCCGCCAAGCGAGAAATTGCCGAGTGCTACGAAGAGATCATCTTCATGATGAACGCCATCATGATGCAGGAGGAAATGTTCCCAATGACTGCCGCGTCCGCTGTCGAGTCGTGGCAACGGCGTTTGGTGACACTCCAAGAAGACATCCGCAAGCTGAACGTCGTGCTGTACCACGTGCTCAACCTCGAAGAGCGAGCGCTGCAGCCGGCGCTGATTGCGACTTTCAACGAAGAGACCTTCTACAAGTTTGTCATGCCCCGCGTCTACAGTTCTGCGCGTCCGAAGCGACTCGTCATCCCCTGGATTATCGAACGCAGCAAGGTGTGGGGCAGCCCGGACGATGTGTCCATGTTCAAGAAGCAGCTTTCCTTCCCGTCCCGTTTCCTGTACGACCGAGTGTGGTACCCTCATTTTGCACGCCATGTGGTAGCTGCAATGAAGTTGTTGGATACCTCGCTGACCGAGATGCCATCCGATACCAATGGAGAGTCATGGTTCGGATGTGCTATTCAGTAGCCTGCTGAGTGAGATCGCCATGACGTTTTGATGAGAACCGAGCCAGCTTCCACAAAGACTTGAGCAGAGCAATTTAATATTTAAGCAGCAAAGAGTTTCTACTCGCCCGCGTTTCAAGTTGCCACTCGTTTATCTAATCCAGCACTCCAACCACAGTGAGGGCAACGCACCACCTCAAGAAACTCCAGCGTTCGCTTCTGTTCTGAGAGCTGGCGCTCCAGAGCTTTCAATATCCTGGTGTTCTCCAGCACTCGGTCATAATACCTCAGTTTGATGTTCTGGCGCTTCTGGTCGTTGCATCGACGAATGTTGTCTTGTACCGTGCGGGTTGCTTCTTCATTGACTTTCGTCAGGTCGACATCACCGCCCGCAATTCGAAACACACGCCGACACTCGCCACAGAGTCCATGCTGTTCCAACGCCGTAATGAGCTCATGGACCGGATCTAACGACTCTGTTGATACTGGACTCAATTGTTGAAGTTGTGATGCGTCATACTCAATGGTATCAAATCGCAGCTTGCTCCGGCGGCCACTGGCACTCTTCACCTCTCTCTGTCCTGGTGCTGCAGCGGTATGAGACGTGGCTCGGCTGGAGAGATCAAGTAGTTGGATACGCTTCTTGAAAAAATCAATACCCACGACCACTCCAACTCTCGTACCGAACGCAGGATCGTCGGGTAGTTGGACATGATCACCGATTTGGAGCTGCGTTTGACAAAAGCCACGTAGTTCATAAGAAACTAGACGGAACGTCCTTATTATATTGCATATAGCTCGTTCGCACCTGCATGTCATGTAGCTCGAGAAACAGCCACGCAGGATCGCGCTCGCGCCCACAACATTTGCATCCCTTCACCTCGCTCTCATCTGCGTCGTTGTCCGTGGGATTCTTCTTTCCACACACTCGACAAACCCACGTCGCCGCTTCTTCACACGCATTGCCATCCGATTCTTTACCCGGACGTACACGAGACCGAATCGCTCCAGAGAAAAGCAGTTGCATGGCGCTGGATGCTTGGAGCTCACCAACAGCACGGTTGCCCTTGCGACTCTTTGACACTTCCATCTACACTCACAATAGTGACAGCTCGTGTCACTACCACACTACCAGGCGATCTTGTCGCCGCCTCGTGGCAGTTAGCCAGCCACTACTCATGGTGCTCTCTCTATACATGCTGTGGCGAATCCTTTTTCCATGTTGGACAGCACGAGAGCAGCGTATGCCGGTCTGAGCGCGTGGCCATCACCGCTCATGCCACTGAATCGGGTCATAAGGAAGAAGCTTCTTCTTATGCAAGTCGAGTGGGTGTGTGCGACATGGTGCATTCCTCTTATAATATATATGTGACTGTAACGAATACCTTATATTTTCGCATAGAGTTAAATAATCTCATAGCGGATATAGACCCAATTGATGCATGCGATATCACATAACCTTCTTAAACCAATGTACCAGTTGTGGTGGGTTAGCGGACTGGTGAGCTTCGAAAACGCCATTCGCCCCGCCCCAAGGCGTCAAAACGTGAAGGGAGCTGTACGATGAGCGACGCCGACCCCAAGACCACGGCCCGGACGCCCGCGGACGCGAAGAAGCGCGCACCCGTGGACGCGAAGGCAGCGCCAGGGGAGAACCCGCAGCGCGAATGGATCGACACGCTGCTCATGGCGGCTGTCATGACGCGCAGCAAGAAGAGGAACAGTGAGGGAGAGGCCGCAGCCGCGACGGCCTCCGCCGAGGCAAAGGAGGGCGAGGCTGCCTCTGATGCCACCGCTAAGGTGACACCTGAAGCGTCGGACAAGACTAAGAAAGAAGGCGAGACCAGCGAGAAGCAGGCTGTGGAGAAGAAGAAAGAGGAGACCGCCGAGACTGCAGCCAAGCCGGAGGAGGCGCAAGAGGCGCCCGACAGCCACCTGGAGGACGTCGACAAGCGCTACAGGAGACGCCGCTGTGAAGTCCCTGGGTGCACCAAGTTTGCGCGGTTCAACAATGCGTGCTCGGGCCACGGCGGCCGACGACTCTGCTCCCAGCCCGGGTGCAAGCGTGTGGCTCAGTTTGGCCACAAGTGCAGCGCGCATGGAGGCGTGAAGTACTGCAGCATCGAAGGCTGCAAGCGCGCGGTCCAGTCCCGCGGCTTCTGCAAGACCCACGGCGGCGGCGTGCGGTGCAAGCACCCTGGATGTGAAAAGGGGGCGATCTCGAAGGGCCACTGCCGTGCTCACGGCGGCGGCTCGCGCTGCGCCGAGGAAGGCTGCCAGAAGTGGGCGCAGCGCCACGGCTTTTGCGTGCGTCACTCCAAGGCGGCGGCAAGCGCGACAGACGAGGCTCCTGCTTCGACTTCGGCAGAGGTGTAGGACATGATGGTAGCGGGATGTAAAGATGCACACCAAGGAATCTAAGGGCGTCCACATTCGATGCATATTCGCCTTGGACGGCGCAACTGTGACATGTGCCATCAATCTTTCCCTGTTAAGTACGATTCTCGCCGTCACAGATCTCTCACAGGTCGCACACTGGACCTGAAGAACGATTGGCCCAAATGCAAATCTGCGGCCAAGCGAACGCCACAGTGGAAACCGAATATTCTCGGCTTGGGGGTCTTATGTGTGTGGCTGTCTTGTAGGATGCAGTACCGAGAAGTACACATAGTTTAGCGTCGCCAGTCCTGGCGGTTCTGTCCACGAGTATGCTTTTTCGACACAAGAATCCAAGCAGAAAAGTAGTACGAGTTCTCATTCCTCTCATTTTCGCTCCGCCATGCGCTTGGGAACTGCCACTTCAAATGCTCGTGCCCAGTCGCGGTGGTTCGCGAACTCATTCAGTGCGATAAGCACAGCGTCAATGTTCAGAACAGCCTTGCGTACTTTCATGTGCTCTTGAAGAGGAAGCCGCACCGAGCGAACATTTTGGGCGGATGCCTTCCCCATTGACTGCCCCTTCCGAACGGATCGATCCACGATGCCCCCAACAACGTACACGACGTTTGGATTCAGCTCCATTAGCACGTCGTCTGCGTCTGGTGACAAATATACGATCTCTTCCGAGCGATACACGCTCTCAAGGGGCTCTTCATGAATGTGGATCTAGGAAAACGAATCGTGAGTGAGCCCGTTTCGCGATCTGAAGACACGAAAAAAAATCAAGTACCTTCCACTGCGGAATCCCGTGTTGAACACCACGCGCTGCAATCAAGCCGCAGTAGGATGCAACCCGCAACGAAATTAGTCGATCGAGCGGGCACTTCTTCATGTACCCATACACACATCCGAGCTGCTTGAAGATGCTGTTGCACTCCTGAAACAGATCAACTCGTCAGATCAACTCTCCCGAATGCTGTTCAACAACGCAACGTACCCGTTCCGTTTGGCCCTGCGCAAACGACAGGTCCACAACTACGCGGAGGCCGTTCATCATACTGTCATCCAACTTTTGCTATACGTCACATAACAAGAACATCAGTGAGCCAGTGAAGCGCGCACACACACTTGGGCTCGAAGTAACTACGTACATACTGCTCGACGCGTTGCAATTTGATGCGCTCCATACGCTCGCGCTTTTTCTCCTCACTCATGATCCGATCTTGTTGTTCTCTCTCAGCAGCTCGCTCATTTTTCTTCCGCTGGAGTTGCAGATCTTTTTGCTGTCGACGCAGCTCTCGCTGCTTTTCGCGCCGCTGTGCCTTGGAGCAGCGTGGATTGCGGAGCTCCACTCGCTGATCAGATGCGTGTCGCCACGCGAGGAGGCCGATTACGGCAGCGGCAGCGCACGCAGCGACGGTGGAGCGGACACCAACCCTCCATTCACCCATGCTGCAGAAGAGTGATGACGTCTCCGATCTGATCGGCGGGTACTCAGAATTACATCTGATGCATGGTTGTTGCCCCGCCGCAAACGGAGAAACGCAGCCTGTATCGACGGTGATGCCCATGACGGGGATCGGCGGCAACTCCCCTGTTCTCCTCCGAGACTTCGCGCGCGAGTGCGTTCGGCCTGAAGATTACATGCTGCCCGCCCACACTGGTGGCCTCGTCGCGCTGCAGCCGTTCGAGACTCATCGCCTGACAGGTGAGCGTTGTTGTCGCAGATGAACTGTTGGTGGGTCTTAGCTCTCACGTTCGTTAGTCGTGGATTTGGCGTGCAAGGATGAGAGCGCCAGCTTCTACTCTGGTGATCACCACGAAAGGCAGAATGTTGAGATCAAGTTCGGTGATTTCGTGGACTACTATAGCGCGTCAAGCCGAGCAGAGACCCACTGGCTCGGTGAAGTCGAGGGACTTTATTTCTACCTCTGTCAATGCCCGATTGCTGTGTACAAGCCCGACGAGACCTGCGCCAGCCCCGTGCTACCGGACATCATGAAGCTCTTCCGCATGTTCGTTCATAAGTGCGCTGTAACCGGTATTGCTTGCGTTGAATTGATCTCCTCTTGCCATCGTTGTAGACCTGACGCGTTGTCGACCATGCATGTGAGCCAAGTCAATCTGTGGATGACGGTGAAGGCAAGTAGGACGGGCATCCACTACGACTCGTACCGCAACGTACTTGTTGTTCTCGAAGGCCAGAAGACAGTGAAGCTCTACCCGCCATCTGAAACGCACAACCTCTATCCTCGCCCGATCTACTCGAGGTCAGCAAACCATAGCTCCGTCGACTTCGTGAATCCGGACCTCTCGGTGCACCCCAACTTTGCGAACGCAACGCCAATCGTCATGACAGCACAAGCAGGGAGTGCGTATGGCAAGTTGAGAGAAGGAAGACGCGATATCCATGCTAACACATGTGTGTTTTCTCCTAGGCGCTGTTTACATCCCCGAGGGATGGTGGCACCAAGTCGATTCAGCACCCCACACGATTGCCGTCAACTACTGGTTTGATGGTCTCCGTGATCAGCTCGTCCGCGATCCTGAGATGAGTATCTACTACGTGAGGGTGATCATGGAAGACATTGTGAGAGCTGAGACTGCCCGAGCCGTTCAGCAGCTTCGTTGTGCGATGGGCATGGGCTCTGAAAACTACTCGGCATCTTACATCGCGTCTGAAGCTATATCAAACGAAGCTCGCGAATCGATGCTCATGTCGATGTCACCCGAAGATCTCAAGTGCGTGCTGATCGAGCTGACGACGGCGTTCCCAACCGTTTGGAGAGATCTATTGCTTGGTTCGAGCGACGACTTTGCGGCGTTCTTGACCGACTTTTGGGACCATCAAGAGGACGGAGGCGATTGGGTCGCCTCGCTTTTTGTAGCGCTGGGCGAGGACGCGGACTCGGCAAAGCACGACCTGCTGACCAAGCACGAGCGCTTCAAGCAGAGGATTTTCACCCAGGCACTCGCAGCAACATTCGGGAACTGAGATTAGATGGCGTCATGATGAGAAGGCAAGAAGTGTTGCTCGAAGGTCGTTACAATTTGGACCAATCAGGGCGTGGCATTCACCGACCATCTGTCAACGAAGACCCGCCCAAAATAAAGTCTCACGATATGGATTAGGTGAATTCATTTCCAAAGTCAATACCCCCCTTTTCACAACAGACCGCGGAAATGATGGATATCGTATTTCGAATGGCTATGCTTTTGGGGAGGATAATGTTGAACTTGCACCTGGTGGTGACGAGGGTTGCGTCCCCAGTTTTGTCGCGTGTTTGTGTTGTGGCGTCATCGCGGCCTTCGTCCACAGCCGAAGCGCGCCAACAATTTGGTGCCAGTCCTCAAAACAGAAGACGCCAGCACCACACTCCCAACGCCCTAGCACGGAAAACCAACCAGCGAAAATGACGACCCGCTCCAGCACCGACGCCGGCATCAGCGAGGACGTGCGCAAGATGAAGATCCAGAAGGTCTGGAACGTCGTGCCGTCCGAGTTCTCCATGCTCACGGCGAACCCGATCCGCAAGATTGTCGACAACATCAAGAAGCCCGACAACTCGGACAAGGCACTCATCCCGCTCTCGCTCGGTAAGCTAGACAACGCGTCCATTTCCTATGTGTGTGCCAGGACGCTCATACTGATCGCTGTTTCCGCTTGCTATTTATGACCATCGCAGGCGACCCCACCGTGTTCGGCAACTTCAAGTGCCCGGACGTACTCGTGGAGTCGATCGTGCGCAATGTTCGGTACGCGGCTGTGGAATGGTTCTGGATTGTTATGCACGATGGGAAATACTCAACTACCGTCGTGTCCTATTCAGCTCCATGAAGCACAATGGTTACATCCACTCGGCGGGTACCGAAGCCGCGCGCGAAGCCATCGCCCAGGCCTGTGGCAGCCCCGAGGCTCCGCTGACCAAGGATGTACGATTGATTCACTTTGCATGGGAGTTTTATCCATTCCTAGTCCAACTGACGGATTCTCGGTTACAGGATATCGTCATCGCAAGCGGTTGCTCTGGTGCGATCGACATCGCCCTCACCGGTCTGCTGAACCCGGGTGACAACATCTTGTTGCCCAAGCCAGCGTTCCCGCTCTACCAGGTGATCTGCGACGCGCACAAGATCCAGTGCAAGTTCTACGATTTGATCCCGGAGAAGAATTGGCAGGTCGATCTCGCTCAGCTCGAGACTCTCATCGACGAGAACACTAAGGCGATTCTTGTCAACAACCCGTCGAACCCATGCGGCAGTGTGTACTCGAAGGAGCACCTGCAGCAGATCCTCGCCGTGGCCGACCACCACAAGCTGCCCGTCATCGCTGACGAGATCTACGGTGACATGGTGTTTGGAGACAACATGTTCTTCCCGATGGCAACGCTCACGAAGACGGTTCCTGTCATCTCGGTTGGTGGTCTCGCGAAGAAGTTCCTCATCCCTGGCTGGCGCGTTGGCTGGCTCATGGTGCACGACCGCAACGACGTCTTGAAGGATGTTCGCACCGCGTACTTCAAACTGTCGCAGCTCATCCTGGGTGCCAGCTCTCTCGTGATGGTGAGTCCGTTTTTCCTTCAACACTCGCAGGTAGATGTTGTTGCTAACGAGCATGGGTCTGTGTTTAGAGCGCGATCCCTGACCTCCTGACGCCGACGCCGGGCAGCGCTGAAGAAGCGTCTCTTGAAGAGTTCAAGCTCAACTACTACGACACGCTCGAGCGCAACTCGAAATTCACCACTGACGCGTTGAGCAAGATCCCCGGCCTGAAGGTCGTTGTTCCGCAGGGTGCCATGTATGTCATGGTCGAAGTGGACACGACGGTGCTTACGGGCATCAAGGACGACTTCGACTTCACCCAGAAGCTCCTTGACGAAGAATCCGTGTTCGTGCTTCCTGGCCAGGTATGTGGGGAGGCATTTCCGATTTTATCCTGTTGCTCGATCAGTTTCGCTCATTTTTCATTTCTGCGCAGTGCTTTGGCATGGTCAACTACTTCCGCATCGTTTTCTCTGCCCCGCACGAAGTGCTCGCCGATGCGTACACGCGTATCGCCGAGTTCTGCAAGCGCCACAGCCAGTAAACCAGCGAGAAAGAAAATTCCATTTCGCCGCCACTTTCGACCATTTTCTCAATGTTGTGAGCCTAGAAACAATTCAAGTATTTTATCGTGTCTATATGTCGAATTTGTGTTTTAGTCACCCTTCCCCTCCTGATTTATTCCGTCATTTTTTGTCCAATCATAGACGATTACGAACCCATACGAAACCCGTATTGGATCCACCGCACATGGCTTCCGCTTTTTTTCTCATCAAGTGCCCACCCTTCCCTTCGCGACGGCAAAGGTTGGTGGCGATCTGTGTTGCCTTTTGACGCGGAGAACGGCGCTTCACACACTTCTTCGTCACTCCGCTCGACACACGCAGCTCCTAACTCTTCTGCACACAGTGGAGCCTGGTAGCCCCAAGCGAATGCGGTTGCTCTCGACCTTCTCAGCGCTCGCTGCGCTGTGGTGCGCGACATGGGTCGCGCCGACCGCCGCCGAGTCCAACGGCGTCGTAGTCGTGCGCGGCAACAAGCTGTACAATGAGAAGACGGGCGAGCGCTTCATGATCAAGGGCGTGCGTGGGCCCTTGTACATCATCGACCAAATAGGAACCTGGATTAGTACTTATTTGAATACCCGCGATGTGAATGGTATAGATGACCTACGAGTATGCAGTCAGCGACAAATATTACACGCAGTACTCGAAGGCGGCGATCGCGGAGAACCTCAAGGATCTCAAGTTCAATGCACTCCGCGTGTACAACATCAATCCGGACGAGTCTTACGAGCAGTTCATGACCGACATGGAGGCGCTGGGCGTGTACGTGCTCATTGCCGCCTCGCCCGATAGCTCGGACTACTTTGGCAAGTACAAGTACGCCACCATGCGAAAGGATCTTCCGCCAGAGTCGACTGATGGAGAGACATGCTACCCTGCGCTGCTTTTGGAGTACGGCAAGAAGGTGGGTGGTCTTGTGTACTGTAATCTTCGTGCCTCTCATTTCATGTGTCTAATTTTTGTACGCTTGTTGGGTTTAGATCGCTCTCAACTTTGCCCAGTATGACAACACTCTCGGCATGATTCTCGCAAACGAAATCATGCAGGGAAGTCTAATGGCGGGTGCCTGCGTCAAGCAATACGCCGCCGACTTGAAGAACTGGATGCGGTCGAACAGCAAGATGATGCGGATGATTCCTCTTGCCTACGCGGCCGCCGACAGTTCATACGACAACCCGACTCTCACGAGCACTGTGCTTCAGGCAGAGGAGTACCACACGGTGAAGATCCAAGGCCTGCTGTGTGGTGATACGATGAAGAATGGCATGATGCAGAAGAGCATTGATATCTACCTCATCAACGAGTACCGTTGGTGCGACGACGTGACCTATGACGCGACGTACGCCAAGTTCCTCGAGATGGTCAGCGGCCTCCCCATCGCAATCGCGTTCGGTGAGTACGGGTGCCACAACACGCCTTTCTCGACCCCGCGTAAATGGCCCATGGTCCCGTACATGTACCAGTCACCAACCCAAACAAAGGGGTTCACCAACGTCTTCTCTGGTGGCCTGGCGTACTCGTACGGCGAAGCGAAGCTCGATACCAACTCCGGATTCCCAATGTTTACAGGTGCACAGTATCTATTGGTATGATAGCTCGTTGATTGTATTTGTGTTGACGTGGGGTTTCGTATGTAGGTGGCTCGCTTGATCCTCTCTCGACTCCGAGTAGCAAGCCGACCGGGGACTATTCGAATTTGAAGAGCCAGTTTGCGAAGTACTCGCCTTACAGCGACCCCGCGGACTGGACAAGTGACACGAAGTGCTCCTGGGCCCCCACTGTCACGGAGTCAATCAGCTCCACCAACAAGCGCGCCACGCAGAGCGGCTGGCTAATCAGCAGTTGTGCATCGAAAGAACTCAAGATCGCCAGCACGGACACATGGGTAGCGAAGACTCGCCAGGCCGCTCCGTGTGACGACAAGGGAAACGTCTGTGAGGTCAAAGTGTCGTCCACCTTGAAAACGACGCAGGAGACAATTTGCGGCGGCAAGGTCCCCGCTGCTGCAACTGGCGGTGGCGGAAACTGCAATTCCACGAGCGACTGTGGAACGAATGGGCAGTGTCTTAAGGTCAATGGCACGAACGAGTGCTCATGTCTCGCATGTTGGACTGGCTCGGACTGCAGTGTGAAGGACACCGTTGCGTGCACTAAGCTGAGCAGCAGTAAGGCTGCTCCCAAGATCGTCTTCGCGCTGGTCGGTGTCTTCCTCGGTGTGATGCTCGTCGCATTTATTGCGCTTGCCGTCGTGGCGGCGAAGAAGAAGAAGGGTAAGCTCCACTGTATTATCTGCGAGTTGCGGTTTCTTCTGCTGACGATTGCTTGTGTTTATGGTTTTTTACCAGCCACGGATCGACTGGCCGATCAAGTAAAGCTCCGCGGTCCAGGAGCTGCGAACACCCAAGAAGCATCCCTGTAGATACTCAACGCTATCGGTGATCAAAGTACACGTGGTCTCCTCGACTTGCGGGCCTCGTCCAGCACACACATGGAGCAAACTGCTTCACATAACAAGATAAAATGCTTGTAAAATCGGTTCAGAATTGTGTCCGTTGCGAACTGTCAGCGCGTTCCGTTTACCGGAGCTGAGTATATTTATCACATGCATTTATTTCAGGGTCCTAGGGGCCTGCCCAGGACAAGACCTTCACAGAGCTCTCTGCGTTCTCCGAGTGAGCGCTGCATTTTGCTGCTTCATCTCAGGGACCATGAGACTTGTGACAGCCACCGAGGGAAGCAGTTCCACCTAACCCTTTTTAAAATTCTCTATTATTGCCCAATCATCCGTCGATTTGTTTCGCCACTCGGATGTTTCCGGGCGTTTTTCGATCATGTGGGATTGCTTCCCCGTGGGAAACGCAGAAAGCCAGGCACGCCCAAGTGACGCAAGTTGTGAGAGCGTTCGGCTGTGTCAGTTTGTCGGTCGCGTTCGCCCACCCAACGCCGAGAGAAAGCGAGGCAGACGCGAACGAACGATCAGCATGGCTCGCCTGGTGAAGTCGCTGACGGCGCTGGCGGCGCTGTGCTGCGCGGCCACGTGGGCGCCACTGCGAGCGGAGGCCGCGGCCGCGAACGGCGTGGTCGTCGTGCGCGGCAACAAGATGTACAACGAGAAGACGGGCGAGCGCTTCATGATCAAGGGCGTACGTGGGAGAACAATTCACGTCCCGAGTAATGGCTGTTGATGCGTTTTCATGTGCTGACTGTGGGGCTTGCTTGGTGGCGTAGATGACTTACGAGTACGCGGTGAGCGACAGCTACTACACCAAGTACTCTAAGGCCGTGATCGCGCAGAATCTCAAGGACCTCAAATTCAACACGCTGCGTGTGTACAACATCAACCCGGACGAGTCATACGAGCTCTTCATGAAAGACATGGCGGCGCTCGGTGTGTACGTGATGGTCGCGGCGTCGCCCGACAACTCGGACTACTTTGGCAAGTACAGATTCGCGCCGATCCGGAAGGATCTCCCGCCGGAGGCGAGCTCTGGTGAGACGTGCTACCCTGCGCTGCTCTTGGAGTACGGCAAAAAGGTGAGCGCTGCCTTTGATGGATGTAGACAAGTGATGGTCGCAGTGGGGATTGTGACTCATATCGGCTTTCATTTATCGCGGTCGCGATACAGATCGCCAAGAACTTTGCCCAATACGACAACACGCTCGCCATGATCATCGCGAACGAGATCATGCAGACGGATCTCAAGGCGGGAGCTTGTGTCAAACAATACGCTGCTGATCTCAAGAACTGGATGCGCACGAACGGCAAAATGATGCGCATCATTCCTCTCGCGTACGCTGCTGCTGATAGCGCCTACAACAACCCAAAGCTCACTGCAACGGTCCTCGAGCCAGAAGACTACCACACCGTGAAACTCCAAGGCCTTCTGTGTGGTGACACCTTGAAGGACGGTATGATGTTGAAGAGTATCGATATTTATCTCATCAACGAGTACCGTTGGTGCGACAAGGCGACCTACGACGGCACTTATGCGAAGTTCCTCGAGATCGTCAAGGGTCTGCCGATCGTGGTGGGATTGGGAGAGTACGGTTGCCGAGGAACGAAGGGCACTATCCGAACGTGGCCTATGGTTCCCTACCTATACCAGTCACCGACTCTGACGAAGGGCTTCACGAATGTGTTCTCGGGTGGTCTCGCGTACTCATACGGCCAGGCAAAACTGTCTGCCGACTCGGAGTACCCAATGTTCACTGGTACGTCCGTATCTCTAAAATCTTGCCAGAATCCAGAGTCTCACGTGGATGTGTATTATAGGTGGCTCGCTTGACCCTATGCTGACGCCCTCTCAAACGGCGACGCCGGATTATGCGAATCTCAAGGCTCAATTTGCGAAGTACTTGCCCTACAGTGACCCAGCCGGCTGGACTTCAGACACGAAGTGCACGTGGACTCCAACGATCACGGAGACTATCAGCCCCACGAACACGCGGGCGACGAAAAACAAGTGGATCGTCGATTCCTGTTCGTCCAGCGTGCTCAAGATTGCCAGCACCGACACTTGGGTTGCGAAGACTCGCCAGGGTGCCGCCTGTAACAGCAACGGCGCCGCATGCGAAGTATCTATGCCATCTGCCATTGGTACGACCCAAGAGAGCATCTGCGGTGGTGTGTACAAGGTCGAGGCGGGTGGTGGCAAGTGCCAAACGTCGTCCGACTGTGGGAAGAACGGTCAGTGTCTTCCTGTAGATGGTGTGAACCAGTGCAGCTGTCTGGCATGTTGGTCGGGGGCCGACTGCAGTGTGAGAGACACCGCCACCTGCAGCAAGCTCGTCAGCAGTAAGACTGCTCCGAAGATCATTTTTGCGGGCGTGGGTGCATTCCTGGTCGTGTCGTTGTTCGTCTTCATCGCTATCGGATTCGCGGCGCAGAAGAAGAAGCGAAGTACGTTCCCTTGCTCTTCCGCAATTGTTTGGTATGTGACTATTCTCACGATTCCCTCTGTGCTGCTTTCATTAGCCATACAACGTCACATCGATCAAGTGAAGCTTCGTGCGCCCGTGGAAGGCTCGGGTCACGCTCAAGCACCCATGTAATTCTCTCAGCACCCTTGTCACCAACCCATGTGCACCGTCGGTTAACCGGCGGGGTTAACCACACAGTACAGTACCTGCTTTACTAAGTGAACCTTTGACTTGTGAACCACCCACTCTGACCCAAGCATCAAAATGAGTACACGTGTTGCGTGACTTTGTGACGCAGCCGAAACAGTTGCAGTCAGTCCGCTGTGACCGGCAAGCCATTTCGAGGGTCTCACTAACCGAAGAGGATCTCGTCCAGCATGCCGCCGAAGAAGAAGGAGGTGCGGGTTAAACGGCCAGGCCAGACAGCCGTGTGCGCCACGAACTGACGACGCGATGGCGCATCGGCGGTGTGCATTCGTGTATTAGGAAGCGCCGCCCAAGGTGTACCTTGGCCGTCCGGGCAACAATGTCAAGATCGGCATTGTCGGTCTGCCGAACGTAGGCAAGAGCACGTTCTTCAACTGCCTGTCGAAGCTGAACATCCCGGCGGAGAACTTCCCATTCTGTACGATTGAGCCGAACGAGGCCGTCGTGCCGATGCCGGACCAGCGCTTCAACTGGCTCGTGGAGAAGGTCAAGCCCCAGAACACGTTCGTGATTGTGCCATGGCTGGAGGGATGAGTGCGATGATTTGACTGGAGTGCGATGACGGATGATTCACAGGGTGCCGCCTGTGATTGCGATCACGGACATTGCCGGTCTCGTCAAGGGCGCTGCGGAGGGCGCCGGTCTCGGCAACGCCTTCCTGTCGCACATTCAGGCCGTCGACGCCATCTACCACATGGTCCGTGGTTTCGACTCGGCTGAAGTGACCCACGTCGAAGGTCGGTGGTTTCTGTGCGCGCTTCCTTGTGAATATGGCTGACTATTTGGTGTGCCTCCAGGTAACGTCGATCCCGTCCGTGACATCCTGATCATCCAGCAGGAACTTCGCCTGAAGGATCTCGAGCGCGTGACGAAACTCGTGGAGTCGCAGCGCAAGAACGTTGAGCGTGGTGTTGGCGGCAAGGAGAAAAAGCTCGAGTGGGAGGCGCTTGTCCGTGTCAAGGAGTGGCTCGAGGCCGGCAAGGATGTGTCGTTCGGCGCCTGGAACCCTCTTGAGGTCGACATCCTCAACACCCTCCAGCTCCTGACGGCGAAGCCGGTTGTCTTCCTGGTCAACGTGAGCAAGAAGGACTACCTTCGCAAGGGCAACAAGTACCTCGCCAAGATCGCCGAGTTCGTCAAGGAGCGTGGTGGTGATGAACCCGTGATTCCGTTCAGCTGCGAGTTTGAGCAGGAGCTGCAGGATCTGGAGGCCTCGGGTCAGCTCGAAGCTTACCTGAAGGAGAACCCCACGCACAAGTCTACTCTCAATCGCATCTTGAAGGTCGGATACCAGGCCCTCGGTTTGATCCACTTCTTCACGTTCGGCAAGGTTGAAGTGCGCGGCTGGACGATTCGCAAGGGTCGCCTGGCACCGCAGGCTGCTGGTGTGATCCACTCGGACTTCGAACGCGGCTTCATCAAGGCCGAGGTGCAGGCCTTCGCCGACCTCAAAGAATGTGAGTGCCCAGAGCCGGACTTGGCATCAAATGCTTGGAGATGTTTTTGGTACTGACTGTTTGTTTCTGTGCAGTGGGCTCGGAGGAAGCCGTGAAGAAGGCTGGCAAGTTGAAGATGCAGGGCAAGAACTACGAGGTCCAGGACGGCGACTGCATCTTCTTCAAGTTCAACACCTAAAATGCTCGCATCGGGTGATGCTGAGTGAACTCATCTGTCAATGTACTGATTTGAGATGATTTCCAGAGTTAACCCGATCATTGTACCGGTTTATCACCGGTTTGAGTTTGTTAAAGCTTGCACCCAGAGCCATCCATGGCGATTCCCAATCCGGAAATTGGTCTCGAGAGAAACATGCCGCCGAAGAAGAAGGAGGTATGTCGGCTTGTAGCGCCCACGACGGCGCCTTGCGTACATTAGGCGCGTCGCCCTCTTGCGATGTTCACACGGGTGCTCATGGCTTGTCTATTGCGTATCGTTTGGATCCACAGGAAGCGCCGCCGAAGGTGTACCTTGGTCGCCCGACCAACAATGTCAAGATCGGCATTGTCGGTCTGCCGAACGTAGGCAAGAGCACGTTCTTCAACTGCCTGTCGAAGCTGAACATCCCGGCGGAGAACTTCCCGTTCTGTACGATTGAGCCGAACGAGGCCGTCGTGCCGGTGCCGGACCAGCGTTTCAACTGGCTCGTCCAGAAGTACGAGCCCAAGAGCGTGTACGTTAACCCTCCACGTCCACACAGCGTATTGAGTTCATGCGCATTGCGGAGCACTGATGGCTGATAGTATCTCTATAACTACATAGTGTGCCCCCTGTGATGACGATCACGGATATCGCCGGTCTCGTCAAGGGCGCAGCGGAGGGTGCCGGTCTCGGCAACGCCTTCCTGTCGCACATCCAGGCCGTCGACGCCATCTACCACATGGTCCGTGGTTTCGACTCGGCCGAGGTGACCCACGTCGAAGGTGCGATCAGGTCGGCATCTTGAAAACCTGTTTGTGTGTGCGACTGACTGGGGGCGATACATCTTCCGCCATGTAGGTAACGTCGACCCGGTCCGCGACATTGAGATCATCCAGCACGAGCTGCGCCTGAAGGATCTCGAGCGCGTTACCAAGCTTGTTGACTCGCAGCGCAAGAACGTCGAGCGCGGTGTCGGTGGTAAGGAGAAGAAGCTGGAGTGGGAGGCGCTTGTCCGTGTCAAGGAGTGGCTCGAGGCCGGCAAGGACGTCGCTTACGGCAACTGGGGCCAGCTTGACGTGGAGGTGCTCAACCAACTTCAGCTTCTGACGGCGAAGCCGGTTGTCTTCCTGGTCAACGTGAGCAAGAAGGACTACCTTCGCAAGGGCAACAAGTACCTCGCCAAGATCGCCGAGTTCGTCAAGGAGCGCGGTGGCGACGAGCCTGTGGTCCCGTTCAGTTGTGAGTTCGAGCAGGAGATGCAGGACATGGAGGCCTCGGGTCAGCTCGAAGCCTACCAGAAGGAGAACCCGAACAACAAGACGATGCTGAACCGCATCCTCAAGATGGGTTACCACGCGCTCGGTCTGATTCACTTCTTCACCGCGGGCAAGGACGAAGTGCGTGGCTGGACGATCCGTAAGGGTCGCCTGGCACCTCAGGCTGCTGGTGTGATCCACACGGACTTCGAGCGTGGTTTCATCAAGGCCGAGGTGCAGGCGTTCGCCGACCTTAAGGAGTGTAAGTGCTGGCACGTGGCTGGATGGACGGCAACCATGTACACTAATGATCTCGTCTCGATTTGTAGTGGGCTCGGAGGATGCTGTGAAGAAGGCTGGAAAGCTGAAGATGCAGGGCAAGAACTACGAAGTCCAGGATGGCGACATCATCTTCTTCAAGTTCAACACCTAAGCTCGACTCGCGAGATGCGATTCACTCGAAAGGGCGACGTACAGAATCGTAGCCAGCGTTAGCGTACCTGAACATGTTCACTCTGCTGCCCAAAGCTTCCTGAGAGACAATTCCGCTTGTTGTCTGGTTCCGCTGGCCTTTTCCGGTGTTGGTCTACAGTAGCTCGATGGGTTGATTTTAATCTGCGAATAAGGAGGTTAAAACCTCCTTATTCGCAGGTTACCCTTTTGGGGTTACGGTTCGATATCGTCAAATATACCGGTAACTCTCTAACACGGTTCCTAACGTGATCCGCTCGCTGAAAATTGCCGCGAAACAGTTTCAAAATGGAAGGAATGCAGTTGACCTCGGCGACGCTTTGCGGGTGCGTGAATGCTGGTCGCGGCGGCTGGTGTGTGCGACCCCTGGCGGGCATGAGCGGTGGGATGGACGGGCGATGAACGGGCGCTCGCACTTTGCTCCCCCACTGTGGCTCCGAAACGACACACGCGCGCCCCAACTCCACTCCTCCGGGCCGTGACGCCGACGCCACGCGAGGAAGGCAGGCGCACGCATATCGCCGTCGCTCGCTCGGCGTGTGGATAGCGCGGCTGACGTTCAGCTCTATTGTCGTGCGTGCGAGTGTGATCTCCCTCGGCAACTATGGTGCGTCTCGCTTGTTGTTCTTTTTTTTAGTCTTTGGAAACCTGCGCTGACGATGTGTATGTGGAACGTTGGCTCCAGCCGATCGGGTTCGGCGCCGAGCCCGAGATGGCGTGGCTCGCGCCCAAGCAGGGCGGCGAGATCCCCGTCAAGCGGTCGGGCCACTCGTTCACCCTCAAGAGCACCGAGACCGAGACGTGCGTGTACATGTTTGGCGGCTGCGACCACAAGTCGCCACCCGGGCCAACGAACGATCTCTTCAAGCTCGACATCAACAACGGCGCGTACACGTGGTCCAAGGTCATCCCGAGCGCGAACGGTCCAGAAGACCTACCGCCGCCGCGGTGGCGCCACTCGGCGGTTTTGTATGAAAAGAAGCTTATCATCTTCGGGGGCTTCGCGGCCGAGAAGCGCATGAACGATGTCTGGGTCTTTGACACGGAGCTGCGCATCTGGGAGCAGCAGCACGCCCACGGCTTCTGGGAAGGGCTACCACAGTGTCGTGGCGCCCACAGCGCGACGCTGGTCGGTGACAAAATGTACATCTTCGGCGGCTACGGCGGAAACGGCTACGGGCGTACGGATTTCAACGATCTCCACGCGCTTGATCTAGTGCACTGGCGGTGGGAAGAGATTCAGACCGAAGGCGACAAGCCCGAGCCGCGATCAGGCCACCAGACGTGTCTTGTCGGCGACAAGCTCTTCGTGATTGGAGGCTGGAACTCCTTCAAGCAGTTTCAAGATATCTGCGTGTGTGATCTGACGACCAAGACTTGGAGCACGTTAGAAGTGCAGCTGCCGTCGCCGACGTGGAACCACACGTGCGTCAGTGTTGCGGCCGTGCCACATTGGAAGGTGTTCATGTTTGGTGGCAACAGCGGTGATCTTGCGGAATCTGGGACAGCACAGGGCATGTACTTGAATTCGGTGCTTGTCCTGGACACGGGCACGATGTCGTGGCAGTCGCCACCCGTGCGGGGTGACGCTCCGACTCCACGTGCTGATACCAACATGGTGTTCGACAAGAACGCCAACTACATGATTTTTTTTGGCGGGTGGGCCAACCGATGGTTTAACGACCTCCACGTTCTAAACGCCAGTGAAGTCGTTGGCCCGCCGTACGCTGTGTCCGGGATTGAGCCAACCATGGGCCCGATCACGGGCAACGCCAAGGTCAAGGTACACGGCTACAACTTTGTTGGGCAGAACGCCACGCTGCGGTTTGCCGTTTCGAAGGGCTTCGTTGATGTTCAGGGTGCAGTGTTGAATTCGTCGTTGATCCAGGCAACAGCGCCGAGCTTCGAAAAGTACGGGGCGCTTCACGCAGAGGTGCGAGCCTCGCTGTCTGGGATGCCGTACACGAATGTGTCAGCAGCGTACAAGTTCCACTCTGTCACAGCTGCACCAAATTCCTTGGCGTTCGGCCCGTGTTTGATCTCAGCATTGAACGACTTGTGTCTCGCCGAGTATCCGACGACGTTCGTGATCCAGTGCCGCGACAAAGACGATTCTCCCCGTGACTGTGGTGGTGATGAGTTCACTATCGTTCTCAAGAGTGCGGATGCGGCGTTGAAGGGCGATGACATTGTGGAGTTACCAGTCACTACGATCGTGGATAAGAACGACGGAACCTATGTGGTCACGCTGACCGCACCGAAGCCGGGAAAGTATCAGGTATCCGTGGATTTCAATGGAACATTTGCAGGTATTGCCGGACCCGTGCGCGGCTCGCCGTTCCCGATTGTGTTCCAGCCCATCACAGAAGAAAACAAGGCGAAGTGCATGCCAGCTCTTGCTGGCGAGAAGGACCTGGACTCAGCTGATATGATCCGACGCGTCATGACAAGCATGAACAAGCGCAACGGCGAGCTCCGTCGTATCCTGATCGACTTGAAGAAGGATATTCCGAGCAATGAAGCGGACGGCCTAGAAACCTTGCGGAAGGTTAAGGAGATCATCAAGAAGCTGGAGGTAGAGAAGGAAAGCAATGTGCTTGTCATGGATCAAGTCCGGCAAATGTTCAGCCATGTGAAGAAGAATGGGGGCCATGTCGACAAAGAGCTCGTTGATATCGAGAACATGGACAAGTTGTTCTTGGACGTGCAGAAACAAGTTCCGGTAACGGAACAACGCATCCAGGAGCCAACGCGGATCTTCAGCGAGAAAACGGAGGATCGTATCGTCAACTACGAGAAGACCATCGCCAAGAAGATGGAGTCGCTCAAGTCGCTGGATTTCTGGTCGTACAAGCTAGAACCGGACAAGGCACTAGAGAAGATCGAGAGTTATCTTATCGACTGGGAGATGGAAATGAAAAAGAGCGAAGAGAACACGCGGCTGTGCTCGATTTTCGGCTTTCCACAGCTCATGAACGAGTCGTTACGCATGATGGGCCTCATGCGCGCCGATGTGGAAGCGGCGAAAACGGTATGGAGCATCATTCGGCGGACCACGGCGTTCTTTCAGAACACAAGCCAGATCCTGTTCAGGCAGGTTGATGTGAACACTCTCCAGATCGAGATCCAGTCGACTCTGAAAGAGCTCAAGAAAATCCCGAAGGAGATCCAGTGGAGTGATGCTTACCAAACGATTCTGAAGGAGAGTCAGTCTTTCGATAAGACCCACCCGTTGATCCGTTGTGTGTCGTCCAGTTACATGCGACCTCGTCACTGGAAGAGAATCATGGCTAAGACTGGAGAGTTTCCTACTCCTGATGAGGACCCTGAGCAGCGACTTGGTTTGATCTTGAGTAAATATTTGCACAACTTCAGTACAGATATCACGGAAATCTGTTACGAAGCTGAAAAGGAGCAGGAATTGGAGCTCCGACTGATCGAGCTTGAAGGTATCTGGGCTGAGGTAAACTGGGAGATGACGCCGTACAACCCTCAGGCATCAGAAGAGGATATTGTTCCACTCCTGAAAGTGTCAGAAGAAAACTTTGAACTGCTTGAGACGCACCAGATCGATGTGCAAGGTATGAGCGCATCACCTTACCAGTCGGAATTTGAGCCACGAGTCGCCTCTCTTCAAATCGGGCTGTCGTCGATCAACGAAGTGGTTGTACTAGTTGGTGATATCCAACGATCGTGGAGTTATCTCGAGCCGCTCTTCATCCAGTCGGAGGAAGTCAAGAAGCAGCTCCCGGAACTCACAGCGGACTTCGAAGACATTGATGTTGATGTTCGCAAGATCCTGAAGAAGGCGTGGAAAACATTCAATGTCAGAATGGCATGTACTGAGACTGGTCTGATCAAGAAGCTTGAACAAATCGTTGAGAAACTCGAGCTCTGCAAGCATCGCCTCAAAGAGTTCCTTGACGGCCGTCGTCGCCAATTTCCTCGATTCTACTTCATGTCCGAAGCCGACTTACTGGACATTCTCTCCAACGGATCTCACCCAGACCGGATTATGGTGCACTGTTCCAAGATCTACCTCGCAACGAAGACTTTGACACTCGTCGAGCGCGGTCCTGGGGAGCGGCCGATGGCCACTCAGTTCGTTTCTGGCGTGGGCAAGGAGACAGTCGAATTCCATGAACCGCCCGTTCTTGATGGCGAAGCCGAAATCTACCTCGAAACTGTCATGCGCGCCATGAGATTGACGCTCTTCCGGCATATCGAGCGCTCGTTGGTCGCGTACACAGAAATGCGGCGAGTAGAATGGATCAACTTCTTGAACCCAGCAACTGGTCGCCCTAATGATGCGGCTCAAATCATTTTGTTAGCTGCTGGCGTCCATTACGTGCAGGAGGTTGAGCGGTCGTTCCGTGCCATGACGGAACAAGGAGACAAGGACGCGCTCAAGAACTACAACAAGCTGCAGGAGAAGCAACTCGAAGACTTGATCAAGCTCACTCAGAGCGACATTTCTTCTGAGGAGCGACAGCGAGTCATGGTGTTGATCACAATGGATGCTCATGGACGAGATATCGTCGCTAGCATGATTCGAGCCGGAGTCGATGACGCCACTTCGTTCCAGTGGCAGTCGCAACTGAAGCACTACTTCTCACCTGTTCAAGGTTCCTTCAAGAAGCGAGACATGAACTTCCGCGGTATTAACAACTCGCGCGCGCAAATTCTGATTTGTGACGCTGGTATTCCGTATGACTACGAGTACCTTGGTAACGGACCGCGTTTGGTGATCACACCACTGACAGATCGAATCTACGTGACGGCCACGCAGGCTCTCAACCTACAGATGGGCTGTGCTCCCGCTGGCCCGGCCGGTACCGGCAAGACAGAAACCACGAAAGATCTCGCGAATGCCTTGGGCAAAGTCTGCTACGTGTTCAACTGCTCGCCCGAAATGGACTTCAAGAGTCTGGGCAACATTTTCAAGGGCCTGGCTTCGTCGGGATCTTGGGGTTGCTTCGACGAGTTCAACCGTCTTGTTCCCGAAGTGTTGTCCGTTTGTTCCGTCCAGTTCAAAGCTGTGTGTGATGCGTGCAAGGCTGACGATGAGAAGTTCATCTTGGAGAACGATGAAGTCATGCTAGATCCCACCGTGGGAGCCTTCATCACCATGAACCCAGGTTACCTCGGTCGTTCCGAATTGCCGGAAGGATTGAAGGCGCTCTTCCGCCCCATGACCGTCATGGTGCCCGATTTGGTGCTCATTTGTGAAAACATGTTGATGGCTGAAGGATTTACGCAAGCCAAGATCCTGGCGTCCAAGTTCTATGGTCTGTACTCGCTGCTTGGGCAGCTGCTCTCCAAGCAGCTGCACTACGATTGGGGTCTTCGTGCCGTCAAGTCCGTGTTGTGCGTCGCCGGTGCGTTCAAGCGTGCTGAGCCCGATATACCGGAAATCGACTTGCTCATGCGAGCGTTGCGTGATTTCAACATCCCCAAGATTGTCGCAGAAGATCTCGTCATCTTCTTTGGTTTGCTCGGTGATCTATTCCCGCGTGACTCCCCGAATGTCGATGTTCGAAACGATCCTCCCCGAAAGCGAGATATGGAACTCGAGTCGATGGTACAGGGTGCTTCCGAGGCTGTCGGTAACTCGCCGCGACCAGAGTTCATGCTAAAGGTCGTTCAGCTATCCGAGCTTCTCGCAATTCGTCACTGCGTGTTCGTTATGGGCCCTCCATCGTCAGGAAAGACTGAGACATGGAAGACGCTCAAGAAGGCACGTGAGATCATGGGCACGCCCATGGAAGTCCAAGATCTCAATCCCAAGTCAGTGAGTACGAATGAGTTGTACGGATACATTGTGCTGAAAACGCGTGAGTGGAAGGACGGGTTGCTCTCACGTATTATGCGTGATCTTGGATCCCGCCGACGTGACAACGGAGACGAAGACAACAATCCGAAATGGATTATTCTTGATGGTGATCTAGATGCCAACTGGATCGAGTCAATGAACTCTGTCATGGATGACAACCGCATGCTTACGCTGGCGTCCAATGAGCGTATTCCGTTAAAGCCACACATGCGGATGATTTTTGAAATTCGAGATCTCGTGTATGCGACGCCCGCGACTGTGTCTCGCGCCGGTATCCTGTACATATCCACGTCAGAAGGCTACCAATGGCGCTGTATGATTGATTCCTGGCTCAACGTGCATTGCCAAGCTCCGATCGATCATCGCCTAAAGAAGATGCAGTTCACACCGGATACCCGCGCGAAATTCCAGGGTCTGTTCGATCAGTATATTGAACCGACACTCAAATTCTTCAAGAAGAAGCTTGTGCCGATCGTTCCAGTGGAAGAAACGACTTTGGTGACCAACTTGCTCAACATGATCGATTGTTTGCTAACTGTCCAAGTTCTCGAGGACTTCACGGTCATGCAGAACACGTTTGTCTTCTGTTGCGTGTGGGCGTTCGGCTCTATCTTGACAATGAGTGACGACGGCACCGATTACTCGGCCGAGTTCAGTAACTGGTGGAAGAACCAATGGAAGGATGTGAAACTCGTTGCATCAGCGAGCAACACCGTGTTCGACTTTTGGCTCGACCCTGAAACCTCAAAGTTCAACTCGTGGTCCAAGTCGCCGTACTTCTACACTGAAACCTACAAGTCCCCAAGTCCCATTAACCAGATCACGGTGCCCACAACTGAGACTGCGTCGATTGCATTCTGGCTGGAGAGCTTGATCAACAAGAGTGTCCCTGTGATGGTATGCGGCCCTGCTGGTACAGGTAAGACGCAGAACATCGTCGGTATGCTGAAGAAATTGAGCAAGGACGAGGCAACTGCAGCCTTCCGATACTGTACGATCAACTTCAACTTCTACACCACATCCGGAATTCTGCAACAAGCGATGTTTGGCCAACTCGAGCGTAAGACAGGTGTGAACCTCGGTCCTCCTGGAAAGGCCAAGCTGATTTATTTCATGGACGATTTGAACCTGCCGGAGGTGGATCCGTACAACACCCAGAGCGCCATTTCGTTGTTGCGCCAAGTGATGGAGTACAAGCACTGGTTTGATCGTGCCAAGCTACAGAACCAGAACATCCTCAGCTGTCAGTTTGTCGCCGGCATGAACCCGACGGCGGGTTCGTTCTTGATTGACCCGCGGCTACAGCGCCACTTTTGTACATTCGCGATGGGTATGCCAGAGGCGCCGAGTCTCGTGACGATCTACGAGACGTTTTTGGGAGGCCACTTGTCGACGTTCAGTGACGAGCTCAGCAATGTCCAGTTCTCGAACGCTCTCATCAAGGCTGCGCTGGCTCTGCACAACTCGGTGGTGAACACGTTCCGTAAAACCGCCGCCAACTTCCACTACGAGTTTAACGTGCGTCATCTCTCGAACGTGTTCCAAGGTCTCATCGCCTCGAAGAAGCAGCGATTCTCCTCGACGGAGAAGTTCATTTTCCTCTGGCTCCATGAAAGCGAGCGCGTGTACGGTGATCGACTCGTGTGCAAAGCCGATATCGACAAGTACAATCAGCTGGTGCAGCTTCAAGTGAAGCGGTCGTTCCCGGCGTGCAACACCAGTCGATACTACGCGGCCGAGAACTCATGGCCGTTGATCTTCTGTCACTTCACGAAGGACGGCGATCCCGAGTACGACCAAATCACTGGCACTAATCTAGACGACCTCAAGCTCAACCTGCAGGCGCAGCTCCGGGACTACAACAACAATGAGAACAACTCGGCCATGCATCTCGATCTTTTCGACGACGCTGTGAAGCACGTTGCCCGTATTGTGCGCATCCTGCGCAACGAAAGTGGCCATGCGTTGCTGGTTGGTGTTGGTGGCTCGGGTAAGCGGTCGCTCGCACGTCTGGCAAGCCATATCTGCGGCTTCACAGTGCGACAGATCACGATCAGCTCCAAGTACGGCGAGAATGAGTTCAAAGAAGATCTGCGCAAAATGCACATGGCGGTCGTCGACATGTTGTCACGAAACGAAGATGAAGGCGGCGTGGTGTTTATGCTCACGGATTCGCAGATCACCAACGAGAAGTTCTTGATCTATCTGAACGATCTGTTGGCGTCCGGTGAGATTCCTGACCTGTTCGCGATGGAAGACGTGGACAACATCGTGAACCTGCTCTCACCTGTGGCTGGCACAAAAGACCGCAAGGAGGTTATCAAATTCTATCAGGCCGAGATTCGTAAGCGCCTCCACCTCTGTCTCTGCTTCTCTCCAGTGGGTGATGATTTCCGAAACCGAGCACGCAAGTTCCCGGCTCTAGTCAACTGTACTGTCATCGACTGGTTCCAGCCATGGCCGAAAGAGGCACTTTTGTCCGTGGGTAAAGAAAAACTGAAGGAAATCGCTGACTTGCTCGGCGACGACAACACGCGTGCGGGCATCGAGAATTTCATGCCGTTTTCCGTGCAGTCGGTCAACCAGTGCGCCGAACGCTTCTTCCAGGTTGAGCGCCGTTACGTGTACACGACACCAAAGTCGTACCTTGAACTGCTTCAACTGTACAAGAAAATTCTTCAGAAAAAGTTCAAGGAGTACAGTGGCGCGATCGACCGGTTGGATAAAGGTTTGCAAAAGCTTAAGGAGACCGGAGAGACCGTGGCGCGTCTGGAGGTTGAACTGAAAGGCAAACTCGAAGCTGCCGAGGACAAGAAGGCCGTCTCCTCCAGTATCGCCGAAGCTGTCAACAAAGAAAAAGCTAACGTCGAGGTTGAGAGCAAGAAAGCGAGCGACGAGGCAGCCAAATGCGCGATCATCCAGGCCGAAGTGACCGAAAAACAGCGCTCGACAATGGAAGATCTGGCGAAAGCTGAGCCGGCGGTGCAGCAGGCTATGGAAGCTCTCGACTCGCTCAACAAGAAAGATCTTGGTGAATGTAAGACGATGTCCAAACCTCCATTCGGTGTCGACGACATTTTCGCGGCGACCATGGTGCTGCTTGCTGGCGTCCATCCGAACGTGCAAGTCTCCAAAACCGGAAAGGTCAAGGATACCAAGTGGGACACAGTCAAGAAGCAATTGCTCGGTAACATCCCAGAGTACATCGACTACTTGATCAACTTCAAGCAAGTCGTCGACGACGGAAAAGTGCCTGTTATGAACTGGAAGGAAGTGCGCGAATTCTTGGATAAGGAGCACTTCAACTACGAGATTATTCTCACCAAGAACAAGGCTGCAGCAGGTCTCTGTTCTTGGGTTGTCAACATCGTGATGTACTACGACATTCTGGTCACAGTCGAACCGAAGCGTCAAGCGCTTGCCGCCGCCAACGCAGAGTTGGAGTCCGCGAACAAGCGCCTCGGCGAGGTGACGCAGTTAGTCGCAGAATTGCAGGAGAAGCTCGACAAACTACTCGCGGAAGCAGCGGCAGCGGAGCGCGAGAAGGAGGATGCTATCAACTCCGTAGAGCAGGGCAACCGGAAGATGAAGCTTGCTGGCAAGCTGACGAATGACCTTTCGAGTGAAAACGTTCGATGGGCGATCAATGTCGACAAACTGCAACAAGAGAAGAACCTCCTTGTTGGGGATGTGCTATTGGCGTCGGCATTCATCTCGTATATCGGCCCGTTCACCAAGCCGTTCCGAGATGAGCTGATCAACAAACACTGGGTGCCGTACTTGCGCAAGGCTGCCAACGGAGAGAGCATCGCGATGTCTGAAGAGGCGAATCCCTTGTCAATTCTGACAAACGATGCGCAGATCGCAGAATGGAACACACAAAAGCTGCCGGCTGACCGCGTGTCCACTGAAAATGGCGCGATCGTGTGTACGACCGTGTCGATGGGTCGACGGCCGCTCATTATTGACCCACAGCTCCAGGCAATTGCTTGGATTCGTGAAATGGAATCCAAGAGCCTGATCGTCGTGCGTGTTGGTCAGAAGATGTGGATCGAACGGTTGAAGACCGCGATTGGGACGGACGGCGCCTTCCTGATCGAGAACCTAGGTGAGAAGATCGATCCTATCCTGGCACCTGTGATTCAACGTTCGACTTCGCGTCGTGGTGCACGCTACGAGATCCAGATCGGTGATGCGTCAGTGCCGTACAACGATAACTTCCGTCTCTACCTACACACCAAGCTGGGTAACCCGCATTATCCACCGGAGATTCAGGCTGAGTGTACGATCGTGAACTTCACGGTCACAATGCTGGGCCTTGAAGATCAGCTGCTCAACCTTGTCGTCTCGAAGGAGCGAGCAGACTTGGCCGTGAAGCGTGAGCGTTTGATTCAAGAGCAGAATGAGGGCAAGATCGAACTGAATCGACTCGAGGATGTCATCTTGTCCGAGCTTGCCAACGCGGACGACGATATCACCAACAACCAGCCGCTGATCACCATTTTGAGCGACACCAAGTTCAAGGCGCAGCGTATCCAGAACAACATGGACCTAGCGAAGGTCACCCAAGTGAGCGTGAACCTGACAAGTGAAAAGTACCGAAGCATCGCCGCGCGAGGCTCTCTGCTCTTCTTCCTCATGAGTGACATCAGCAAAGTGCACTCGTACTACATTTACTCGCTCGCGTCTTTCCAGCAGGTCTTCTTGTCGGGTATCTCACGAGTTCCCATCAAAAGAGACGATCCTTCGCCGCCAGCGGAGGCCGATGCATCTGCTAATGCCGGTGCTGGTGAAGGAGAGGAAGGCGGTGGCGAGACGGACGACTCAGGACTGGATTTAACCGATGAGGAGATGGTGGCACGCTGCCGCGTGCTCATGGATAGCATCACGACGTGCGTTTTCAACTACGTGCGACGTGGCGTGTTCGAGCGCGACAAGCTGACGGTCGCGACCATGCTCTGTCTGAAGATCCTGCTAAAGGACAACTTGCTCCTGGATAGTGAGGTCGAGGCGCTGCTCATCAGCAAGGCACACGCAGACGCAGGGAACACCGGCTCCGCGTCAGAGTGGCTCCCGGTCGCGATCTGGTCCAAGATCAAAGCCCTTGACACAATGAAGTGCTTTACGGCACTGCCTGATTCGATCCAAAACGAACCCGACGAGTGGCGTAAGTGGTTTGCGACTGAAGACGCTGAGCGCCAGAAACTCCCCGGGGATTTCGTCAAACTCACGTCGTTCCAGCGCATCATTCTGCTCCGCGCCATGCGACCGGATCGAGTGACCAACGCGCTACGCACGTTCATTCTGGAGTCCCTGGGAGAGGAATACGTTACACAGCCGCCGTTCAACATGGAGGCGACCTACAACGAGACGACGTCGTCGATTCCCATTTTCTTCGTCTTGTTCCCGGGTGTGGACCCGACACCGTGGGTTGAGAACCTCGGCAAATCCAAGGGTGTCAGTCTAGAGAATGGCAACTTTATCAACATTTCGATGGGCCAGGGACAGGAAGCCTACGCGGGCGAAGCGGTCAAGCGACTCAGCACGGATGGCGGCTGGATCATCTTGCAGAACGTGCACTTGATGCAGTCGTGGCTACCGGCGCTGGAGCGTCAGCTTGAGGAAGTCGCCACTGACGGAGCGCACGAAAGCTTCCGCTGCTTCATCTCGGCCGAGCCGCCTCCGTTGCCCGACATGCTCAATATTCCCGAGTCGCTGATGCAGAGCTGTATCAAAGTGGCGAACGAGGCGCCGTCCGATATCCAATCCAACTTGCGCCGCGCTTGGGCCAACTTCAGCGAGGACCGCGTGCAGGCCTGCACCAAGCCGTCCGAGTTCAAGGCGTGTCTGTTTGCGCTGTGTTGGTTCCACGCGATCGTGCTCGGACGAAAGCGCTTCGGGCAGCAGGGATGGTCACGCGCGTACTCGTTCAACACGGGCGATCTCACGATCTGCGCCAACATTCTACACTCGTACCTGGACAACAACATCAATGTGCCATGGGACGATCTGCGGTACATCTTTGGCGAGATCATGTACGGCGGCCATATTACGGACTCGTGGGATCGTCGGACGAACAACACGTACCTCACGGTGCTCATCAACCCGGGCCTGCTCAATGGCATGGAACTCGGCCCCGGTTTCAAGTCTCCGAACTCGACCGAGTTTGCGTTCGCTGACTACGCCAACTACATCGAGAAGAACATGGTGCCCGAGTCACCGCCGCTGTTCGGTCTCCATCCAAACGCAGAAATCGGCTACCTGACGACGACGTGCGAGACGCTGTGCTACACGATCGTGACGATCGGGGGCGGATCTGGCGGAGGCGGTGAAGGCGGCTCAAACGACAAGACCTCAGTGCTACGCAATGCAATCGACGACTTCGAGAATCGTTGCCCGGAACATTTTGCAATGCTCGACATTACCGAGACGGCGACGCCGTTACTCACCGAGGAGCACGGTCCCTTCGTCGTCGTCGCGCTGCAAGAGTGTTCGCGTATGAATGAGCTGCTCGAAGAAATCCGCACGTCGCTCGGCGATCTCAAGAAGGGTCTCAACGGCCAGCTCAACATGTCCCAGGCGATGGAGGATCTCGCGACCGCGATGAGCCTGAACGAAGTGCCCGGGCGGAACCCGTTCTCGCAGTGCAAGTGGGAGAAGAAGGCCTGGCCGTCCAAAAAGTCGCTCAGCGGCTGGTTCACGGACATGATCAAGCGCTACGAGCAGCTGCGGATGTGGACGACCGACTTCGTCACGCCCTTTTCGATCTGGCTGCCGGCGCTGTTCAACCCGACGGCGTACACGACGGCGTGCCTGCAGGTCACGTCGCGCAAGAAGTTCATGCCGCTCAACCAGATGACGGTCGAGACCCACGTGACGACGTTCCAGGACCCGGCGGCCGTGACGTACTACCCGGACGATGGCGTGTTCGCGCACGGGCTCATCCTCGAGGGCGCGCGCTGGTCCACGCTGGACGAGATCACCGAGAAGTACCAGGTGGGCGCGTCGCCCTCGACCGAGTGCGGCGGCACGATCCTCGACAGCAACCCGAAGGAGCTGCTGTGGCTCATGCCCGTCGTGTACATCAAGGCCGTGCAGACCAAGCCCACGTGGGAACCGACGTCGGTCGGCTACCTGCGCCACGACCCGAATACGTACGAGTGCCCCGTGTACCTCACGCGGTTCCGCGGCCCGACCTACGTCTTCCTCGCGACGCTGCCTACGGACTGCGGCCGCGAAAAGTGGGTGCTGCGCGGCGTCGCGATCCTCTTCCAGGACGACAACTAGAGCGCCAGCCGCATGCAGAGCCAGAGAAGTTCTTGGTTCGAGTAGAAAGTAGTTCCGTCGTATCGCCGTCTGTATATATTACGACTACATTCCAGCCACGCGCGCGAAGTTCGCTGTCTTGGTTCTATCCGGGCGGCAGCATGGTGCTGTCGACGTCGTCGTCGGCGTCCTGTAATAACTGCTCCGTGGCGCCCTCGAACGTGAGCTCGCCGAGGTTCTCGCTCACGGTCGTGCTGCGCGCCATGGCGATGACGCCGCTGCGGTGGATCTCCGTAATGCCCATGGGCTTGAGCAGCTCCAGAAAGGCCTCGATGCGCCCGGGCGTGCCGGCGAGCTGCACCATCACCTGGTGCGGGCGCACGTCGATGACCTTGGCGTCGAAGAGGTTCGCGAGCTCCACGACCTCGGCGCGCGAGCCCGCCTCTGTCAAAATATAGAAATATAGAATTAGCGGAGGAGAGCAAGAGGAGAGCAAGAGGAGGCGGAGAACGGTTCGTACTGGTCGTGGAGACCTTGGCGAGCATGAGGTCGCGCTCGACGTAGTGCTTCTTGGACTCGGCGCCACTACTGAGGATGTTGACCACGGCCACGTGGACCACGTCCTCGAGCTGCTTCTTCATGTTGACCACGCTCTGGTCCGTGCCGTTCACCACGACCGTCATGCGCGAGAGCTCCTCCACCTCGGTGCGCCCGACCACCAAGCTGTCAATGTTGTATCCTGTTACACACCAGAACGATATGAGTCACAGAACATTCTCCCAACGATTCGTGGAACAAACGCACCGCGCGCAGCGAACAGGTTGGCGATCTCGGCGAGACATCCGGGCTGGTTCACGACGAGCGCGGCGATCACGTGGCGCCGGCTCACGTCGCTCGCCGTGCTCAGGAAACGCGCGGTCTTGGCGGCCGCGGGCGCCGCCGACGCGGCGGATCTCCGCGCCAGCGACGAGAGAATCTGTCGGTGGATCATTGGGAGCTGTGGGGCGTTGGCCAACGCGTGTCGGGACCAACAAGTTGCCGAATGCAGGCAGGGGGCGGCGCCGTGTGCCGTTGGCCGGCCTTGGGGGAGATGTTGGCGTGAAGAGTTGCGCAAATGTTGGCAGCCATGCCCAAGTCACCAACACGAAGGTCTCGTATCAGCCAATCACATGTATTTTGGGCTTCAATTCCACCAATCATGCTCACGGATACACAACTAATGTAACCCCGATGTCAAAAGACGCGGATACTATTGCGCAAACGACTACCATGTTGAAGCGACTTGAACACGACCAGAAAATGCTCCTGGCGAGACCCGAGCGAGTCGTATCATGCCGTTCACCTGAAGGTCTTCTTTGAGTTCCGTCGTCAATGAAGGAACTGCACGTGAAGCACAAGTCCCGGAGACAGGGCTTGCGGCGAAGTTATGAATAACTCGACGGGCGCCAAAGCTTGGCAACATGCCCGTCCACTCCATTTCCGTGGCTCCATCCGTATGAACACCGATGAACCTAGTGGCCTCCCCGTGGCAAAACGTGGAAACTTGGTTGTCTGTCGTACCCAGCGGCGTCAATGAGACCCCTCTGGTGTTCGGAGCCGACGATGCGGACAAGGGGAGCCACATTCGCACGGGGCTGCCCACCCGCGGTCACCAACGACGTTCTGTGTTTTGATATGTCCCAAGCCACACAGATCTTCTTGGTGCGGGAAGTTGAAGAGAAAAAAGTCAGAGAGGCTTTCCGGTTGATAGGCGATAACCAGCAAACATGGTGATCTCCCGCGTGGCGCTCTCGGTCGCGGCGCTGCTGCTGGGCGCGTCCACCGCCGCTCGCCCGAGCGCCAGGGCGTCTATCTACGACGCGTCGCTGTCTGACCTCGCGGGGCTCGCCGGCGCGGCGCCCACATCGCCCCAACACCAACAAATCCAACGAAACCAACACCAACCTCACTCGGTGGGCATCGACGCGCTGCTCGCCAACATGGTGCGTGGTCGGTTAACATACTTCACCATTGTTAGAAGCGGCAGGACTAAGCGCACTGTGGTTGCATGCGGATAGACGCTCCGCGAGAAGGTGGCGCAGATGACGCAGCTCGACATCTACTCGATGGTCAACGGCGACGACCGCGACCCGGCGACGGCGCTCAACGTCGCGGTCACCGAGACGTACGCGCGGCTGGGCATCGGCTCGATCCTGAACGCGCCGTTCCCGGGCCCGATGGGCGACGGCCGCACGGGCTGGAGCGCGGCCGAGTGGGCGGCCATCCTGGACCAGATCAAAGCCATCTACCGACAGCACAGCAAGACGCCCATGGTCTACGGCATCGACACGATCCACGGCGCCACATACGTGCGCGGCGCGACGCTGTTCGCGCAGCCGCTGAGCGCCGCGGCGTCGTTCAACCTGGAGCTCGTGACGCGCATGGGCGAGATCGAGGCCAAGGACACGCTCGCGGCCGGCATCCCGTGGGTCTTTAGTCCCGTGCTGGGCATCGCCGTGCAGCCCAAGTGGTCGCGCGTGTACGAGACGTTCGGCGAGGACCCGCTGCTGGCCGCACGCATGGGCGCCGCGATCATCCGCGGCATCCAGAGCTCGGGCAAAGTCGCGGCCTGCATGAAGCACTTTATCGGCTACTCGAACGTGCTCGACGGGCTCGACCGCGCCGACAACGTGATCTCGGACTGGGACCTGGTCAACTACTTTGCGCCGTCGTTCCTCGCGGCCGCGCGCGCCGGCGTCAAGACGGCCATGGAGACGTACGTTTCCGTGAACGGCGCGCCCGTGATCGCGAGCCGCAAGCTGCTCACGGACCTGCTGCGCCACGACATGAACTTCACGGGCATGCTGGTCTCGGACTACTCGGAGATCGACCGCCTCTTCTCGGAGCACCGCCTCGTGCCCTCGGTTGATGACGCCGTGCGTATCGTGCTCAGCGAGACCTCGCTCGACATGAACATGGGGCCCAACCACATCGACTTTTTCGCGACCGTGGAGCGGCTCGTGGGCGGCGGCCAGCTTGAAGAGAGCCGACTGGACGAGTCCGTGCGCCGCATCCTTCAGCTCAAGCAAGATCTCGGGCTCTTTGAGGACCACTTGGCGCCAGAGCACACGTTGAAGACGCTGCCACCGGATGATCCTGTGGGCAGCAAGGCCGACCAGGCCGTGGCACTGGATCTTGCACGCGAGTCGATCGTGCTGCTGGAGAACAAGGACAACACGCTTCCCATCCGCATCCAGGGCAACGCTTCTACAAGCGTGTTCCTCACTGGACCGCTCTCGGATAACAAAGGACTCATGTGCGGTGGCTGGTCGGTCTTCTGGTCCGGGTCCTCCAACTCGTCGCACTTCCCGAATGGCCAGACGCTCATGGAAGCTCTCACGGCTCGCATCCAGCACGTGGACCACCGCGAGGTCGTCGATGTGGACGGCCGGTACGACCCACACGACTTTGAGGCGGCGCTGCAGACGGCCGCCCAGAGCGAGTACACGATCGTAGCGCTCGGCGAGGGCAACTACGCGGAGAAGGGCGGCGACATCGCCGACCTCGCGCTGCCCTACGGCCAGCGAGCGTACCTTGAGGCGCTGGTCCGCGTCAAGACCACGAAAGTGATCGTCGTGCTCATCGCCGGCCGGCCTCGCACGCTCCATGGCGCCCACGTCGGCGCCCATGCCGTGCTTGCGAGCTTCTTGCCGTGCGAGCAAGGCGGCCAGGCGCTCGCCGAGGTGCTGCTGGGCGACGTGAACCCGTCGGGCAGGCTGCCGATCACGTACCCGCGCGACAGCGGGAACGCGATGCCGTACTTCCACCGCGTCAACACGGTGTGCAACGGCTGGAAGGAGTGCGCCGTCGAGTGGCCCTTTGGCTACGGGCTCAGCTACACTCAGTTCGCGTACTCGAACCTGACGCTGAACGTCACGCACCTCCACCCGGACGCCACGCTCGGCGTGAGCGTGACCGTCACCAACACGGGCGAGCGCGCCGGCCGTGAGAGCGTGCTGCTGTTCCTCACGCAAAAGTTCCGGCTCGCGTCCGTGCCCGAGACCAAGATGCTCAAGCAGTTCCGCAAGATCCAGCTCGCACCGGGCGAGGCCACGCAGGTCGAGTTCTCGCTCACCATGGAGGACTGGGGCTACTACGAGCCGCAGATCGGCCGCGGCTTCCAGCGCCGCGTCGAGGTCGGCGAGTACGTGGTCTTGTTCCAGCCGAGTTTCGCGACCGACGAGCGCGCTGTGGGCGACCATTGGCCGCAGCAAGAACATTATGGAGACACCACGACGATGCTGAGCGACCGAGGCGGCCGCGTGGTGACCCCGGCGCCAGCGTGGACGGCCGACGCGCGCCACTTCCAGTCGCTCACGCAGTCGTTCTTCATCGTGGATTGAGTTGGACGCCGGCCGACATTGGAGACAGCAACGGCCGCGGGCAATACGTCACGGGCCACAGCCACGGCCACAGCCACAGCCACAACCACGGTCACGGCCACAGGTGTGCGTGCGGATGTGCTAATCCATGGGTATGTCGCCTGAGCTTGCGTGTGCGCAGAGTCGCATGGCGTGCGTCTTATTCTTCCATGCGACGGTTCAAAATGCGATTCCAAAAAGAAAGAAAACCCCAACAAACGACAGAAAAATAGAACCACTGCTTGTGACACAAAAAAAGAAGCCGCAAAGGAAAGAAAGAAACATCAAGAAACTAAACATGTGGGGGCAATCGACAGATCGTCTCGCGCTGTGGGTTCTTGTTCCGTGGGAGTGCGATGGTTATCCTGGCCAGTTTGGTTTGCTGGCTTTGCCGTGGGTGGCGGGTGGCGCGCTGGTGCAGCGTCTTAAGCGTACCGGTATGCGCGTGCCGCTCGCTGTTCTGCAAGCGAAACCCACGCAAATCGGCCACGACGGCGTCAACGGCTTTCAGTCCGTTACGAGAAGCTCCCTCCGCTTCACCCACCGCCCCCATCATCACCATCTTACCAACACAACGGTGCCCGTCCCAACATTTACTGTACAGTTGCCCCTCTCGACTCAGGTGCACAAGTGTACTTGAAGTGTTGTCAGGGGGCCGTGGAAGATCCATAGAAATCGTTGGGGTTACGGCCACATGGGAGTCGGGGCGTTACGCTGGCCCCGCTGGTGTGACTGCTGAACACCGTTGTATGTGGAAGAGTGAATCCTGGAAATGTGCTGGCTTTTTAGATGCGTTCTATAGTTAGCGACCGCTCGCCAACGGTGCCGGCTGCCCTTATCGGCTTCCCAACGTGCGCGAAAGCGTGTGAGCTTTGCGCACGGCGTGACCCAACGCTGCCGTCACCGCGACTTACGAGGAGAGGAGCGGCGCGCCGCCCAGCACACCACAGCCGCAGGCTAAGAACCAACGTTGAGCCTGTCCTCCCCTTCGTCGTTGGCACGTCTAAGGTTAGACCGAACCGACGGCCCGCACTCTGTCGTCCGTGCGCCGTGGGGCGCGACGCACGATCGCCTACAACTTTTGCGGTACGTGCGCATAAGAACTCGGCCCAACACATTCGCTCCTCGACCCTTGGGCGTAGCGTCTAAGCCGCGACGCCCCTCCCTCCCGTAGGTGTCACAGGCGCCAAGTGGACCCACGCCCGATCGGCAACACCTTCTCTGGTGTGGTGTGCCACGCCGACAAAGCTCGGATCCGAAATCGCGAGACCAGAACGAAAACGTTTGCGAGAGCAAACACGCTGTTGGGAACAGAACGATCCGCTGTGATCTTCCCCCGACGATAACACAAGCACACGTGGCCCAGCCTTCTGATCAAGCTGTCCATTCCAACGGAGCCTCACTAGCTGGCCAACGACCGCCGCCAACGCCACGCCCAACGCCACCAACGCCTCCGACCCAACGCCAACAAACCAACTTTTTCGCCACGCGACCAAGAGCTACTATCTTCCAGTCCCCATGTTCGAGAACCTGTCCATGACCACGACGACGCTGCTCGGCGGCTGGTCCGAGGCGCAGGTCGTGCTGCTCGTGCTCGCGCTCATGCTCGTGGGCGTGGCGCTGCTCTCGTACTTTGTGATCGCGCCCGAGTGCGAGAAGCGCTTCGAGAAGCAGTACGCGGCCACTCAACAGGACTCGGCCCAGCAGCACGCCAAACCGGGCGTGCGGCCGCCCGGCGCGCTGCGCAGCCAGTCCTGCAAGCGCATCCCGATCCCGACGCCCAAGACCAGCGAGCCGCGCGTCCCGATGCAGCCGCAGCAGGACATGGAGGCGGCGTTCAGTGATGACGAGGCCAGCAGCACCGACTCGGAGCCCGTGGACACGCTGCGCCGCACGCTCAAGTCCGTCGACCTGTCGCGCCGCCGCAAGAGCGAGAGCGACGCGCTCAAGCAGGCCAGCATGAACAAGGCCGAGATGCTGCGACGCCGCGTGCTGCTGCGCAAGCTCGAGGAGGAGATCCACGGCGCGATCGAGGAGACCAACGCCAAGGCCGGCACGCCGACGCCCCGCAAGCACCGCTCGATGCGGCTGCTGCGCGGTGAGTCGCTGGGCTTCTCGGACGACCGCCTCAAGGAGATCCAGGAACACTCGGTGGACTGCACGACTGAGCTGCAGCTGCTAGGTAAGGCCAACGACCCCAAGATCCTCAAGCGCGCGCTCACGACGGTCCTGGACGTGCTCACGTACTACTCGTCCGAGGACCACCGCGATATCAACAAGGTAACGGTCTTTTGCAATTCGTTGCTCAAGCACGACGGGCTCAATCACTTGCGCGCGCTCGAGACCACCGAGGATGCCGAGACGCGCTCGCTCGCAATCCAGATCATCGAGAAGGCCGTGCCCGCGATCTGGCACTAGGAGGAAACCTTCATTCCGACGCAGGCGGGCCGCCTCGCTCTCCGGCACGCGCGCGCGCGCTCATGTTGTTATCTCTTCCTGCCTAGCCACCGCGGCACAGGACCCCCAGATGCGGTGGCATCGCACGGATCAGACGTTCGGCTGTAACATACTCCACCTCCGCTCTTCTTCGGCCGCTTACTTCGACACAAAGCCCTCCAAGAATGCCCTCCCCCCACCAGTGCGGCCGCAGCGCCCGACCGGGGGGCTGTAGATCCCAAATTGACAAGTAAACGTATAAATGATCTCGCATTTTCTCTCTTTCTATCTTTTGTTTCTTCCTCATGTACGATGCCCTTACCTCACGAGCCACTAGTCCTGGCGGATCTTGTCATTCGAGAGCACCGACATGCCGGTGCGCAGCATCACGGCGAGCGCGCCGCGCAGGCTCAGCCGCAGCAGCGAGCCGCCGCACAGAAACACGTTGCCGAACGTCGTGGGCACGGTCTTGATCGTCCAGATCACCAGCGTCTGCGGCGACGCGCTGCGGCTGCTCGTGTCCGGGACAAACCGCACAAAGCCCAGGTGGTCCTGCAGGGGCATGGGCCCAAACTTGACCAGCTTGTACAGGATGGACGGGATCGCGTCGTCGTCCAGGTCGCGCGGCTCGCCCGCCGAGAGGATCTCCTCGTGGATGCCCAGCGGCACGCGGCGCACGTGGCCCACCATGCCCCGTCCGCGGCCGGGACGCTCCTCGCCGATCGCCACTTTCTTCCACACGCGGTCGATGAAGGTGTCGAACGCCACGGCGGGCGGCGCCGGCACCAGCAGCGACACGACCACCTCCTGCCCGTCGTGGTCCGCGTACCGCTCGAAGGCCTCCTGGTCGATGTAACGCGTCGCGCCGCTCATGCTTGTGAGTGATGATGGTTCGTGTTGGCAAGTGGCCAACGTTTGGGATCAGAGAAGACCTGGTACAATCCGCTCAAGGAAATATTATCATTTTGATTGGTTCAAAGTGTGTCGAAATTGCTTTTTCGCCAATCGAATGGTTGCAACTTGCTCGATCCCCCTTGCAACTTGCAAGGGAGATCGAGCTGTTCCCCCCGGCCTAGTTGAAGTTGGCGTAATCGCAGGATCACGCAACTTGGTCTATCGGTCTCCGCACATCCAGCTTCCCAACGAAGCACACGCGAACCAGAGGTACGGCTCGATCATCAAAAATGAACTCGTTCTCACTGTGTCTCCATGCTGTAGACCGCAGCGTGGGCCGACCGAGTGGTTGTCCCGTGATTTGGGACGCAGCCGTGGCGACGCTCGCAACGGCGAAGCAAGACCAACACAGAATCAAGGGCGTAGAACACGTCTAAAAAAGAGTGCCCACAACTGCGTGCTAGATTTTGGGCGACCATGGATCGTTGGGTGTTTGTGCATTTTTGTATTTCGTACTTTACATCGGGTTTCCAGGGCGGTCTTTCTCGAGGACGGCTGGAGGTTGGATGATCAAACAGGCATCGGGTGATAATTCAAAAAACAGAGAGAGCGCCTCGGCGGGCGGATATCTGACGGAGCCATACAGCCCCCAGGACCGGGAACGTTTCACTCCGCCCCGGAGGGAGCGTAGCACCTGCTATTAGCGTGAGGACGGCATCGCCTTATCCCATCACGGCATCCTTCTTCATGGCGTTCCGGCGGCGGCGCTGGATGATGGCGCCAAAGAACGTGAGCACGGCCGTGCCGATGGTCGTGACGGCCGCGAGCGCGCACCACGCGAACGGCGAGAGGCCGAGCATGAGCTTGTCGCCGCCTCCTTGCACCACAAGCTTCGCCGCGCCCTTGCTCGCGCCCATGGGGATCACAGGGAAGATGCTCAAACCACAGTTGATCTTCGAGTCGGCCTTGATACGCATGAATCCCTTCTCGCCCCAGGAGAAGCCGTACGAGTTCTTTACGATCCAGTAGTCCGTCGAGCCTTCCGTGCCGTACCCCACCAACACGATCGCGTGGTCCACCTTGGAGCTGTCCGAGAAGTCACCGTTGTTCGGGCACTCGTAGATGCCACCCTTGTAGTCCTTGAACGAGCTGCCCGAGTTGATGGCGACCGAGATGGGCTGCTTCTGGAGAGCGAGCTTGAGCAGGGTCGTCGAGTCCGATGCCTGGGAGCAGTCCTTGCCAACGGCCTGAGACCAGTCCGAGATCGTCGCGGACGCGTTCGTGCTCGTGTGCACACAGCTCTTGTTGCGCTCAGCCTCCGACTTGGGCGCGTGGGTCGCCGTGGACTGGAAGCCCGGCACAAGCGTGAGATCCGTCGTGGTCTCCGTGTACGGGAGCACGAGCTCACTGAGCAGACCGAGCTGGAGGATCGCGGCATCTGCGAACGCACCATGGGTCATGCCGCCATCACAGCCGTTGTTCTGCGACGCCCACTTCATTTCCTTCAACAACCACGATGAACCCGAGACGCCCTTCTCGGCCCAGCAGTACTGGAACGTCGCCGTCATCTCGCGGCGCGAGCAGTCCAAGAACTGCTGCGGTGAGAGCGCCAGCGGCGCCGTGTCCGAGTTCACGGCCACGGCCGTCTCGATCGCGTCACTGGCCGCGAACGCCCAGCACGACCCACACTTGTTCTGACTCTTGACGGGCGTGCACACGTTCTTCTTGAGCGGGTTATCGGTCGAGCACCAGTCGAGCGAAGTCGGGAGCGACTCGAGCTGACGCGAGAGCTCTTCGCGGCGCTGCTGCTCCTCCTCCAATCGACGGCGGCGGCGCGCGTGCACCTCCTGTTCCACAAACTCACGGGGCGACTGCTTGCGCGTGTCGTCCAGATACAAGTGGCGCTCGTTCACGCCCATCGCGTAGGGGAACGCGACGCCCAACTCGCGCGAGTGGCGATAGACGTCCTCGATGTACTGTATGTGCATCTCTAACCGGCGCCGCGGGATCTCGTCCTCCTCGATGTCGAGCTTCTCGGCGACCATGAGCTGGCGCATCATCTCGTAGCTGCCGACGGCGTTGCCGCCGGCGTCGGCCCAGAGGCAGCGTTGGAAGTTGGTACCGTCGCAGCCAACAAGTGTGCCGATGGACATGGTGTTCGCGTTGGCGGGCGCGGCGTTGGCCATCGAGATAGCGCCGTGGAGAAGCACGGCGCTCGTCCAGACCCGCATGCTGCCGAGAGTAACCATGATGTTGGCGAGGCGTGCGAATCGGAGGATGGAGTGGTCGAGGTTTAGACGCCCTGCGGGGAGAGAGGGGAGATGGCGGTCCTCGTTCACGACCGCGCGATGCAGTCACCAGCGTGTGTGAGGAATCGAATTGCGAGTAGACAGCAGGCGGAACGACAATAGGAGGCTTGTTGGGGGAAAACCAACACAGATAGACCGGTTACGCTTCGGCCGACGGTAAGCGACAAGCAGCCAGAGGGCGCGCCTCACAAGCATGCGAAAGAGCTGGTCCAAGAAGCAAGCACCCATGGCGACAGCAGGGTTAGCCAGGAGCCGATCCAGTTGATTCAGCCAATGAGATCGCTGGAATCCCTCCTGGGACTGACTCTTCTTCCCCTACACACCCCAGAACAACGGAACAACGGACGGATGGTTACTCCTTTCCAAAAACCCGTAACTGCCCTCGCCCTGTGTAACAATCCGGGGGAAGAAGCAATGCATGCATGACTGACGCAGGTGACGGATGCCCCGATCGCCATGCGGAAGCATGAACACGCGCTGGACTGCTAACTTCTACACTACTTTGCAATGAATTGATAGGTACATGGTATTATAACAAGAGAGTCCTTGCGGGACGCCAAGGCGGGAACTGTCTGGCGTGTCTGGCGTGCGGCTACCGCTTGGTGATGGTCGCGGTGCCGTCAAAGCCGAGGGGGTGCAGCGCCGACCGGAAGGTCAAACTCCTGGTACTTTAGTCTACGTGTACGCCTGTGTGTAGCGTTGGTAGGAGGCCGCGCCGGTGGCCTGCTCGCGCACGGCCTCGCGGCGTTTGCGCGCAAAGATCGCGCCGATGACGGTCGCGATCCCCGTCACCACCGATGCCACGACAGCGACGACGATCCACGCCGTGGGGCTGAGCCCAACGAATTTGACGTCGCCGCCGCCGTCCACCGTGACCGCGGCGGACGCGCTCGCGGACGCGCCAGTGGGGATCACCGGGAAGATGTTCAACCCACAGTTGACCTTCTTGTCGGCAACGAGCTTGAGGAAGCCGCTCGCGCCCCACGAACCGCCGTACGAGTTTTTGAGAATCCAGTAGTCACCGACGCTGGAGTCCGTGCCGTACCCCACGAGCAGGAGCGCGTGGTTCACCTCGTCCTTGGACGAGAGCGTGCCGTCGTTCGGGCACGAGTAGAAGTCGCCCTTGTAGTCCTTGAACGGGTCGGCCGAGTTGATGGCCACGGCGATCGGCTGCTTCTGAAGCGCCATCTTGAGCAGCACGTTGGCATCGCTGCTCACGGAGCAGTCTTTGCCCACGACCTGTTCCCATCCCGTGATGCTCGCCACGCTCTTCTCGGAGCGGCGCACGCACGTTGTCGTCGAGTTGCCGTTGTTGTCGTCGTATGGCATCTCGATGCTGGGCAGCAGACCCATCTCGTACTGGGCCGCGTCCAGGAAGGCGCCGTGGGTCATGCCGCCGTTACAGCCATTGTTGGTCGACTTCCACTTGATAGTCTCCGATACCCACGACGAGCCCGTGGACGTGCTCTTGGCCCAGCAGTACGTGAAGGTCTGCTCAGTTGTGGCGTTGCTGCACGACAAGAACTGCTGCGGCGACAGCGCCACGGCCTGCGACTGGTTTGCGGCGATCGCCACGGCCGTCTCGATCGCGTCCGAGGCCGCGAACGCCCAGCAGCTTCCACACTTCTCCTGGCTCTTGACGCTCGAGCACACGCTCTTGCCGTGCGGGTTGTCGTTGGTGCACCAGTTGAGCGTCGCAGGGTAACTCGTGCTTGAGGAACTCGAGGTCGCCGCACTGGACGACTGTTTGAGGCGTCTGGACCGCGTCGTGCCGGCGTTGATCTCCTGGTGGACGAACGCGTGCGGCAGCATGGACCGCGTCTCGCTGTCGCTCAGGTGGCGAGCGTTCACGCCCATGCGGTAGTGGAATCCGTGGCCGAGCGACTGCGCGTACGTGTGCACATCTAGACGAGCACACACACATATCAATTAGCCTCGGCCACGTGAACGGACAGTATCTAGGAGGGAGAGAGGGGCACCGAGCTCACCTTCAAGGTAGTCCATGTGGAGCTGCAGATTTCTCCGCGCCTCGCTGAGGCCGGCGGCGCCGCCCGTGTGCTGCTGGATCATGAGCTCGCGCATCTCGCTCGCGCCCACGAGGCGGCCGTCGCCCGCCGCCCACAGGCAGCCGTCCGTGCACTGCACGAGCGTGCCCATCGAGTACTCGGCGCCAGCGGCGCTGACCGCCGCCACGCTTGCCGCGAACGCCGCCGCCACGAGAGTCAAGTTGTTGGCCACCTTCATCTTGTTGGAGAATACCAACGCACGGGTGAGAGAAGTGAGCTGGGCAGCTTGGACGGCGCGCGAACGGAGCGGTCGTGTGACTCTTGTTTCTCGTCCGCGACCGACGGAGACAGGGAGCGATGAGACAGCGGAGCCTGTGACTGTGACTCGGAAGCAGCACGGAAGGGCGAGCGAGCTGACCCTTTTGACGTCCGGTGTGTTCGATGTCCCCAAGCCGCCTTGAGCAAGGACCTCGGGGAGGGATGACCTCGCTGGTTCTTTTCCGCCTGTGACTGATACCGCGCCTATGATGATGCCCGGGATGTTGACGTCGTTTTGCACTGGCGTTCTGCAAGCAGCTGATCTGGAACACACAAAAAGCGGTTTTTGGAGTTGATGTGGTACACGCACTTTACCTTTGTTCTTGAATGGCAGTTGAGATATGAAGGAACGACCGTACTGCCCTGTTTATGTTGAAGTTGCTCCATGCGAAAAAGTCGAAACCTTTCGATGTCGGAGCGCAGGCATGCTGAAGATTCTGCTCCGTTGGCGCAGAGGTGCCCAACTAAATTTAGACGCGGCCGTGGTCACGAGATGCGACGCGATCCTGGGTCGCTCGAGTCGGACCGGTCTCATACGTCTGTGGGGAACAAAGAGCACCGCTCGCATCTCGCGTCTATCCTCAGATGAAGATGAGAAGGTGGCTAGGTAATCCATTTTTGTATTGAGTTTAGTATGCAGGGTGCTGTGGATGGCCAAACCAAAGGACCCATCCTATCCTTCACAGTTCGAGCGCCTGTTTTGGTCCGGAGGAACTTCCGGAACGGTAGGTAAGATAACGGAGCCAAGTAGATGCTGATAGATGGGGGCAGGAACCAGAAACCAACAACGAGAAAAAGACCTGCTCCGCAGATGGACTAGGATTTGGACTCTCAGCCAGCACCAAAACCAACATCAGCACCGCTGTTGGATAGATTCAGTTGGCAACTGGATCGGTGCCTCACAGGTTTCCTGGGCATCGGCAGCGGCGGTCTAACCAGCTGGTCGTCGCTGGTGTGGTGAGGGCATTGAAGCGGAGCAGGAACCCATTCCAAGCAGAACTCCCATCTGAGCGTGTGGCGGTGTTCTGTGTCCTCTGCTGTGACAGGGTGAGAAAGCGTTGGGATCCGTCTCGAATCTCGAGACGTTCGAGCCAACGATCTGAACAACGAGCGTTGGCATCCATTTCCCAGAAACCCAACTCCCGCGCCGTCCCGACAGTTGCCAACTCGCCAACTTTCGCGTCTCCGATCATGACGTCCACGACACCGACATCCTCCACGAAGCCCCAACAAGTGGCGCCCAAGTCCGAGGTGGCGCCGCCGCTCGCGACCGCCGCGGCCGCGCAGGTGACCGCCTCGCCCGAGATCAAGGTGGCGCCGCTGGAGCAGAAGTCGACGCGCTTCTTGGCCGGTGGACTCGCGTCCGCGACCGCCGAGATTTTCACGCTGCCCATCGACTGCACCAAGGTGCGGCTCCAGGCGCAGCGCACGTTGCCCGTCTCCATGGTCACCACGGGCGGCGTCACCGTGTCGGTCCGCTCGGGCGCGCAGTACAACGGCATGTTTGACGCCGCGCGCCGCATCGTGGCCGAGGAAGGTCCCGGCGCGCTCTGGAAGGGCGTGACGCCCGCGCTCATGCGGCAGGTGTCGTACACGAGCATCTGCATGGTGCTCTACGAGCCGCTGCGCGACATTTTCGGCGCCAACAAGGGCCCGCGCAACGAAGTGCCGTTCGTGAACAAGTTCCTCGCCGGCGGCTTTGCCGGCGCCATCGGCATCTCGATCGCGAACCCGTAAGTTTTGTGTATGTTGACGGTGTCATTCCTGGAGGGTGGGAGTTTCTGACGCCGAGTTTACGGTGGTGGCATGACAGCGTGGACGTGATCAAGGTGCGCATGCAGGCCGACAAGACGGGCGCGCTCTACCGCGGCGTCGGTGACGCGTTCTCGAAGATCTACCAGCGTGAGGGCTTGCGTGGCTTCCTCCGAGGCATGCCCCCGAACATCCAGCGCGGGTTCATCGTCAACGCGGCCGAGCTTGGCACGTACGACCACAGCAAGGATTTCTTCATTACCTCGGGGATGCTCTCCGACGGCGTCTTTGCCCACACGGGGGCGAGCTTCATCGCGGGCTTTGCCGGTGCCGCTGCGTCCAACCCGTACGTGTTTCGTCGGCGTGCCTCTCGCTTTCTGCCCTATCGATGCAGCATGTTGACTCTCGTGTCTGGCCGTATTACAGGATCGATGTCATGAAGACGCGGCTCATGAGCCAGCCAACGGATGCGAGCGGACGCGGCACACTCTTCCGTGGCGTCGCCGACTGTGCGAAGCAAACCGTCCAGGAAGGCGGCATCCGGGCGTTCTACAAGGGCTTCATCCCCAACTGGATGCGGAAAGCGCCGTGGTGCGTCATCTTCTTCGTCACGTACGAGAAGTACCGCGCGGTCTTGAACACCGACGAGTAGAGGAAGACACCTGCACGAATAAGTTAAGATCGGGTCCGTACTGCATCGCCTAGAGGGCTACCCGTCCTGCAAAAAAAGAACATCATGATTCGCATGTAATGACGAAGATTTGCAAGACGCACGCACACGGCGTCGCACAGTTGTGGGCAAGAGGAGCATGGTTCAAACGCTTAAATAGGTTCCATTAGATTATGATTCACAGGCGCAGCGCGGTGCTGCCTCCTGAAGTGCATCCACATAGAGGAAGCTTCTTGCGACCGAAGCCAAGGCCATTGTGATTCGCCTCACACCTGCCCGAGCGGCACGCTCAACACTGGATCGCGTCCATGTTGCGCATCTGCATGTACCACGTTGACTGCGGCGGCGTGAGCAGGCGCGACGGATCCACCATGTCGGGCATCTTCTTGAGTTGGTCCATGAGCTGATCGTGGAGCTCTTCAAATTCGTTCGTGTGGCATACGTTGAGCTTGGGGTTGTCGGCGGGCGAAACGATTTTGCCGTTCTTGGGGAGCAGCACAATGGGGAGTTGCTCGACTTCCTCGCGCGCCCAGCGTTCGCGGTTGATCACATGCACGTTCAGTCGCGAGAACGATCCGCTGATCACACGATTTGAGATCGCGCTCTCGACCGACGGCACTTGCTCTTCCTCTTCTTCGTCGTCCTCCGACTGGATGTAGTACGCTGGCCGCCGCCGCCGCACGCTCTTGCTCGCAAACAGCATGTGGCGGAAGCGCTCGCGCTCTTGACGGCGCTCTTCCAGCATCTCTTCTCGGGACAGCCGCGGTTGGTTATCGTGCAGAGGAAGGCTAGCGCCGCTGCTGCTCACGACGCCCATTCGCCGGGCGGTCGATCCAACGTTCTCGCTTACAGGGGCCGAATGGGAGGGCGGGCGCGCGTTGTTGTTGAGCGACTTGAGCAGCTTCTGCAGTGTCACGAAGGTCTCGTCCTCCTCCTCGTCCTCGGGCGAGGACGACTCGTAGCCCGACAACTGCCGGCGCTTCTTCAGCATCTTCTCCCGCTGGGCGTGTTGGCGACTGCTGTTGGAAGTGGCCATCCTGGAAGAAGGTGGGGACTGTAGGAACCGCGGCACTGTGTGGGTGGAGGGTTATTTTGAGTGGCACAACCAGATGGGGAACGCCAACACTTGGCGCAGTTGGTGGCGCGCTACTCTACGCGACGCGGGCTTCTTCTACCGGCAGGGGGCGGATTTGCAACTGGAGCAAAGCGTGGCGCTCTGATTTTTTCCAGCGTTGGTGGCGCACGTGGCGCTGTTCAGTGTTCTTGGGCGAGGGGGGTAGTGCGCGCGACACAGTGTAGCGTTGGCGTTGGCGACGATGCCGTTCACGAGAGAATGCGCGGGCTGTCGTGGGGAAGAATGGCAATCGGACCGAACTGACCGACTGGCCCGACCGACGGATGTGGAACGATGGGCTTTCTTCGCCAAAGAGTTCGAATAAAATGGCGGCGGCAGTCACCACAGCGTTTGCCTGCGTTCTTTGACCATGCCAGTTGCGCTGTGGTTTTCCCACGGCACCAACGTGATCAAGCAGCTGCGCGTCGGGAGGGAATGACCGTACTGTAGTAATCCTGGATTGGCTGAAATCAAGTCGAACGAGCTGTTGATTCGCCAATTCACTCAACGGACATGAAACTTCAGACTGACCCGTCAGGAGGGTTCGGGTTGCCTATAGGCAGCGTCGGTTGGTGACGTCGATTTTCTCAGTTCGCGCTCATTCCCAGCCTCTGCGTGGTGCGTGGTTCTTTGCGCCCGGTGGTCGCCGAACATTCCAGCCATGAGGGGAGCTTGAGGAACCCACCGCCAAACGTTGGAAATGGTGGCACCCAACTGATCTTTGGTCCTGAGGTGCGATCCCAATAATGGATGGGGAGGAATCCCAACGCTTGTGGAGCGTCGGTGATGGATCAAGTTGGTGGGCTCCGCGCTGGTGGATGGATGGACAAGTGTGTTGACTGAAGAGAGCACAAAAGGAGCCGGTCGAGCACTGAGCTCAGAGATGAAATGCCTCCGTGAACCTCTCGATCAGCATCAGGCAGCCGAAACCCACATCACAAGTTGGGATGTGGAGTCGCAATTCGTGTGGCCATGCTGTGATTTGTGATTCGCAATTTGTGACAGCAACGCTGTTTCTAACATACTTCCACTGTTAGCAACATATTGGACTTATACCTTCCGCGGTGTCAGTCGGTGGCCAAGTGTCCCTTCAAGATCCCCCGTCGGATCGGCAATGGGCTAAACGGCGGCGCTACCGCGGACTGTCATCGCCAGCGCCGTCCTCCTCCTCCTCCTCCGCCCCCTTTCCCCTCCGCTCCTCCTCCTCCGCTCCCCTCCGCTGCGACCGCCATGTCGGAGCTGCTGCTCCACTGGCTCAACAATGAGCTCCAGCTCTCGACGCGGGTCACGGCCGTCGAGCGCGACTTCGCGAGCGGCTACCTGCTCGGCGAGCTGCTCCAGCGGCTCAACCAGCAGCACAACCTCAGCGACTTCATGGACAACGCGATCGCCGACGCCAAGATCATCAACTTTTGCCTGCTCGAGCCCACGCTGCGCCGCATGGGCGTGCGCTTCGACGCGCGCGCCGCCACCGCCATCATGAACAGCCGCGCCGGCGCCGCCGCCGACCTGCTCTACCAGATCAAGATGGCGGCCGACCGCATCGCGCGCGCCCCGCGCGTCTCCACCAAGAGCGACGCGAACGACGTGCCCGCGCTCCACAACGCGCCGCCCAAGCTCGCCAAGCCCAGCTACGACGCCGCGCACCACTACTTTTTCGAGCACTCGGTGCGCCGCCAGGTCCAGTCGCTCGCCGCGCTCCAGAACGAGCGGTACGTAGAACGGAGGGGACGCTCCTATCAGGTTATACTCACGTACTATATACTCATGTGGTAGCGACGCTGTGGCGCGCGAGAGGCAGCGCATGCGCATGTACCGCGCGCAGCAGGCGCAGCGCGCGGCGCAGCTCGAGGCCGCCAAGGCCGAGCGGCTCCACCAGGCGTTCCTCCACTCGGCGTTCATCAAGACGGCGCTGGACGAGACCGACTCGCCCGCGTGGCGCCGCGCGCGCGAGACCAAGCGCGCGCGCGAGCGCCGCCAGGCGCAGTTTCAGCGGCAGCTCGCGGCCGAACGCGCGCACAAGGCGGACGCGCACACGTTCAGTCTGCGACGCACGGTCGAGACGGACCTGGACGCGTTTGAGGTGCGTGCGGTGCATAAGAGGAGCTTCCGCACATCCCCTGGCCTATGTCTAATGTGCGGTGTGCCTTCTAGCGTCGAGGGTCCAGCGGCGCCATGTCGCCGACGACGGCGCGCAAGTCGCACGGCTACGGGCTCCGGTCGCTGAGCACGACGCTCGAGCGCCAGGCGACGCTGCGCGACCCGAGCCAGCCGATCGCGCTCGCGGAAACGGGGGCGCCCACGGCCGAGCAGCTCGAGGACGCCGGCGCGATCCGCGAGCAGCAGCAGCACCGCGCGCGGCGCCGCGAACAGCTCGGGCGACGCCGCAAGCGGTTCTTGCAGGACGCGCTCCACGCGCAGAGCCACTCGAACGCTGCGCGCGCGGCTGGCGAGCTCGAGACGCTCGTGGGCCGCGCGACGCACCGCGAGGCCGAGGCCACGCAGGCCGTGGCCAAGATCCTCGTGTACAAGGAGATCGCGGCCGAGAACCGGCTCCGTCGCGACGAGAGCTACGCTGCAAGGCGAGAAATGGACGCCCACGAGGCGATCGACCGCGACGCGGGTGCGTTCGAGCTGCTCTTCGCGCAGTACAACGACGACTGGGAGCTCCAGGGCGCCCATGCGCACGCGCGACGCACGGCGCGCGCAGCGGCGCAGCAGCACGAGAACGCGCTCGTGGCGGCGATGGCGCTCCACGAGCTGCTCGCGCTCGCGATGGTCGCGGCCGCCAAGCGCGAGGACGCCATGCACGCGCGCGACGCCGACGACACGGCGTTCCTCGCAAGCGACGAGAGCTGGGACGAGCTGCGCTTCCAGTTTGCCGCGCGGGGTGTTGAGAGCCTCGCAGAGACGGCCCAAGCCGAGGCCGAGGACGCGCTACTGCGCCACCAGCTCGACCAGTACCTCGCGTGCTTCTGGACGCCGGCGTTCCCCGGGGCGCTCGACTATGTTGGCGCTGTGACCAAGGGCCCGCGCGTGTCGCCGTGGGTGCCCGGTGACTGGAAGTTTGTGGCCGCCGAGGAGATCCTGGAGGACCGTTTCGTGCTGGGTGAGACCGTCAAGTACTTGCGCTGGCTGACGCACGCGGCGCCGCCAGCGACGGCGACGGCGGTGACAACGGCAGAGAACCCGACCATTGAGCAGGAGGCTGAGGCCAACAGCTCGCCAACGGCGGACACGGAGTCGACCCCAGTACCACAGGAGGAGGATCAAGTAGTCTTAACAGAGCCACCCCCAGGAGCAAACGAACCAGAAGACGCCCCGGAGGTGGCGTCCGGCGAGGCCGTGCTCGAGGCACTGCGCGTGGCCGAGCCAGAAGAGAACGCCATGAACCAGAACGGCGAGGCGGCCGTGTCGCCGCCTCCGAGCCAGGAAGAAACCCAAGTCGAGGAGGCCGAGTCGCTGCCGCCACTGCCGAGGCTGCGCGTCGTGCTGCTCGGGCCGCCGTTCGCCGGCAAGACGACGCAGGCCAAGCTCCTCGCTCAGAAGTTCGACCTCGCGCTGCTCTCCGTGGAGCAGCTCCTGGCGGACGCGCTGGCGCAGCGCTCGGCGCTCGGCCAGCAGGCGCTCGAGGTGCTCGCCACGGGCGGTGCGCTGCCGCCGCGTCAGTACAGTGAGCTCGTCGTGGACGCGCTGTCCAGGCTGGATGCGCGCCACCGCGACCGCTGGGTGCTCTTCGACCTGCCGCCGACGGTCGCGCACGCGCAGAGCCTCGAGGCGCAGCTCTCGGGCTTTGTCGAGCCCGCGCGCGTAGCGTCGCCGTTCGATCTCGCGTCGCCGCTCGCGCCCGGGTGCGCCAAGCCGCGGCTGCCGGCAAGTTTCCTCCGCGGGAAGTCGGGCGTGGACCGGGCGTTCTACCTCGCGTGCGCCGAGGAAACGGCGCTGGAGCGCTGTCTTGGCGCGCTGGAAGACCGCGAGACGCGCGAGAAAGACCGCTTCCACTTGCTGCTCGCGCCGCCGCCCGCGGACGCCACGGACCGCCACCGTCTCCAGCACGTGAACGCGACTACAAACGCGTCGGCGCTGCTCGCGCTGCAGTGCCTGACCGTCGCGGACGGCGCGGACGCCACGACCGCGTGGTTCGCGCGCTTCGCCACGCTGCGCGCGGTGGCGACTACCGAGCGCCACGAGGGCCAGAGCGTCGCGACCACGCGCGCGCTCACGCCCGAAGCGACCCACGCGCGGCTCGTGGCCGAGATCGACGCGTTCATGGAGACGCAGCGCGACCTGGAAGACGCGAAAGCGCGCGACCGCGAGCTGGACGAGGCCAACGAGATGGAGCACGAGGAGGCGCGGCAGCGCGCGCTCGCGGCGCGCAAGCAGGCCATCCAGCACGCGCAGGACGAGGTGGCGCGCGCGCAGCTCGCGGTCCAGCAGGCCGAGGAGGCCAAGGCCAAGAAAGAGGAGCTCGCGGAGCTGCGCGGTGCCGTGGACGCGGCACGCAAGCAGCTCGAGGGCGCGCTCGTGGGCGCGCGCGACTGGAAGGTCGAGGAGGCGCTTCGCGGCCGGCGCGCGCACGCGACGTTCTCAGCCAAGCTGCTGCCGCCGCTGGCGCGCGTGCTGGCAGCGACGTGGGACGCGCTGGAGCACGAGTACTCGCACGCGATGACGTGCTGGCTGCGGCTCCAGCGTCAGCAGCGCGCCCGTGTGGAGCAGCGCGTCCAGTGGCTCGTGGACGCGGTGTGTCGCGTGCTGCGGCGCGCGGACGCGCGGCAGCGGCTCGTGGACGCGTTCCAGACGCAGTTTAATGGCGTGGAGGAGGCCATGCGCTTCGAAGACGCGGCCAAGCGCGAGCTCCACGCGCGCGCGGACGTGCTCCAGGACGCGCTGTGCGAGTTGGTCGCCGCCAAGCGCCGCGGCAGCGAGGACGCGCTGCGCGAGATGATGGGCGACGGCTGGCAGGAGGACGCGTGCCAGTGGCTCGCGCTCGCGGCGCAGCGCGCGCTCCAGGTCGAGTGCGACCGCTTCCGCGGGGCGCTGCAGCTGCTCGTGGACGCGTTTGTGGCCGCGAGCGACGAGCCGGCGCTACTCGCGGGCGCCGCGGACGCGCTCACGACCGGTGCCGGCGCGGCGCTGCTGGGCGAGCTCACGCTCAAGGTGTTTGTGGACGCCAGCGAGGAGCAGGCGGCGGCCGCGGCGGCCGCAGCAGCCGCGACGCCCGCACCTGCGGCCAACGCCAAAGGCGGCAAGGTCGCGCCCAAGGGCAAGCCGCCGCTGGCGTCCGTGGCGTCCGTCCACGCTGGCGGCTTGGGCGAAAGCGCCTTGACTGCGAACCCGCTGGCCGTGGACACGCTGCTGCTCGCGTACGATCTCGTGGTCCAGAAGAGCGAGGCGATCGTGGAGCTCGTGGTGAACGCGCCGCCCAGGCATGAGGACGCGCCCGTACCCGAGCCACCGGCTCCTGCGGCCCCCGTGGCCCCGGCGCCGGCCGCGGGTGCCCACGGCAAGACCAAGACTGGCGCCACCCCCGTGGCCACACCCACAGCCACGCCCGTGAGCTCGATGGCGCTTCTGCCGCGGCAGACCGTGGACGTCGCGACCAGCAACTTCCACAAGGCCGTGCGGTACGAGCAGGAGCTGCTCGCGCGCCGCGTCGCGCACCTCAAGGACGCCACGCAGAGCGCGTGTGAGCGCGTGGCCCGCACGCTGCGCGCCACGGAGGCCACGCTGAGCGACGCGATCGCGAAGCGCGCGGCCCGCGAGGACGCCGCGGTCGCCAGTCTCGTCGCGCACGTGCGCGCGGCCATCGAGCGCGAGACCGACCTGCCCTTCTACATCAACGTCCAGGTACGCGCCCTTGGGCCCGTTCGTATGGAGGCCTTTGGAACTCACTGACCGCTTGTGTCGTAGCCCGAGCACGTGTACCGGTTCCCGATCACAGCGCACTTGCTCGAGGACACGCGCGTGGTGGTGGACGCGCGCCAGCGGCTCGTGGGGCGTGCGCCCGAGGACCCGCCGCCGCGGATCGAACCGCGCGACGCTGTCGTGCTCAACGCACGCCAAGCAAGCGAGTTGCGTCGGCGGCTGCAGCTATCGCCGGAGAAGTGCGAGGAGACTGAGGACGACGAGCCGACGATGACAGTGATCGAGGTGGTCGCAGTGCTGCTCGCGCTCGCGAACGAGCCACACGCGCTGCCCTCGGAGTGGCAGCGTGCAGACGAGGCCGCGCTGGTCGAGGTGCGTGGGGGCCGACAGGCTTGTCCTCTTGGTGTGCGACGCTGACGTGTGCGATGAGTGGCTGGATAGGTCGTAGCGGCGTTTGCGGACGTAGTGTCTGGACTCGTGGATACGCGCACGCTCGTGGACGCCATGGCCGCGGGCGCGACGCTGCTGGTGGCGATCCGGAGCCGCGAGCCGCTACCGTCCACGGACGCAACCGACGCTGCAGACGCGCCGCAGGAGGACCACGGAGATGTCGCCATGAAGGACGGCCACGAAGGTGCTGCATCGGAATGTTGACCTGGTCCACAACAGAAAAGCGCAGCGCGGTCTGCTCGTGATTTTTTCGTGCCTGTATTACAAATCCAAATCCAGCGGAAGGTCTCTCCGTTTCTCTCACCATACGCTCGCACGGCGCGTCTACAGCACGACCGGGTTCTCGCCGACCTCCTCGACAAAGTCGTGCTGCTCGTCGAGGAAGATCTTGAGCTTGTCGTCCTGGAGCTTGCGCATCTTGTTCTTGGGGAGCATGCCGAACACGGCGCGGCGCAGCACCTCCTCGGGCTTGCGGTCGAAGAGCTCGCGCGCCGTGCGCTGCTTGAGCCCGCCCGGGTGGCCCGTGTGCCAGCGGTAGAGCTTCTGGTCCCACTTGTCGCCCGTGAGCACGATGTCCTTGGCGTTGATCACGATCACGTAGTCGCCGCAGTCCACGTTCGGCGCGTACGTGGGCTTGTGCTTGCCGCGCAGGATCGGCGCGAGCTGCGAGGCCAGGCGGCCCAGCACCTGGCCCTTGGCGTCCACCACGTGCCACGCCGTCTTGGACGCCAGCGCGATCTTGCTCGTGCTCATGCTTGCTCCAGAAGGTGGTGGTGTCGCTCCAAACGCCAGGCGAATATGAGTGGCCCATTCACGCCCAGCCCACCAGCTCCTAATGAGAGGCCACTAATGGGATCGACTGGTACCGGTAACGAACCGGTTTGAAAAAATGAGATATTTCAGCCAATCAACAGGGATTTCTACAAAATGTAGCCATCAGCTGCGAGCAGCTCCAACGCTCATCCACGGCGGGCACGGCGCTTGGTCGCGAGAGGTGACGGCGGCGGCGCCATGGCGGCCTCGAGGTCCATGCGACGCGCGACCGCGTGGAGCGACGAGCGCTTCCAGCGGCCGGCGTACCCGCGCAGCGTGACGAACGACTGGAGTGTCTCCTCGCGATGGCGTACGGGTGCCAACAGCGTGCGCAGCGCGGCCTCGGCGGCTGCTGCGTGGCGCGCCACGAACAGCTCCGTGTCGCCATTGAGCAGGCAGCACGTCAGCACCGCCAGGAGCGACAGCGAGAGATGCTTTGCGACTGTGTGGCTCTGTCCCTTGTTCCACCCGATCGCGAGCGGAATTTCGCGGAGCGGTACGCGCCAGGAGGCACACGGCACCAGCGGAGGCTCCGTGCGGTTTAGCGCGTCCACGACAAACGGCAGGTGCACCAGACCAAAGCAGCCGCGCCGTCCGCCTTCACCTGTGCTGTCACTTGCATGAGTTGTATGCAGCATCTCGAGCACCGCGCTCTCTTCGAATTCGGACAGCAGCAGCACGCTGGTGTCGGCAAACACCACCATCGCGTGAACCTCGCGGGGGCAGCTTGTCCACACGAACGCGCTGCCTGGTTCCTCAGTCGGGTGATCGTCATCCTCCACTGTCGTCACCGTAGACCAGAAATTAGCCGTCGCAAAGATCTTGCTGGCTTCCCACGCGACGTCGCCGCATTCGAGAGGCAAGAACCATGCACGCGCTGCGTCCTGGAGGCTGATGATGTCGACCCCAATCTCGTCCTGCGCGCGTAGCGCCTCTACGGAGCGCGCGTCCAGCAGTGCGCACCATTTCCACGCTTGCTCGACGCAGGGCGCGACGGTCCGATGGACAGCACTCGACACTTGCTGCTGTTCCTCTTCGATCTGCACCTCGCGCTCGCACTCTTCATCGAAACTTGTGACGAAAACGGCGTCTTGGCGGCCAAACACCTCCCCGTGGCTCCGAATCGCGCCTACACCAAGGTCAGCGCCCATGCCATTGTAGTTTAGTGCATCCGACCGTTTGGCGAGCTTCGACTGGATAATATCCGCGATCAGGCGCTGTGTCTGCGCCGCGCTGTATTGGCCTTCAAGCGTCCAATCGTCGTCCTGAAGCTCGTGCACTGGGTCGGCATTCTTGGTGTAGAACTGGATGCCGCTCTGCGCCCACTCCAACAACCCCAGTGTGCACTGCCGCTGGGTATTATCCACTACCCAGTTGAGCACCGCGACAGCATCAGCGGCGCTAGTGCTCTTGTTACCAGCCTGGGAGGTGATGCTCTTGAACACGTCTTGGGTGCTCGTTAGCCACAGCGTTTGCTGGTTCGCGCCGAGCAGCCGCATCCGCCCGGCGCCCTGCATGAGCTTGTCTTTGGTGATGCCCGGGCCGAGCGTAAGTAGCGCAACGGCATGTGGCGACTGCTTCATGTCGGACCCGCGCGCACGCGCCTCGTCAAAGATCACAAACGTGTCGCGCTCGTGGAGACTCGACGAGTGGTGGTGGTGCAGCAAGTCTCGGTCCTTCTCGAGCACGACCCAGCCGTCGAATTGCGGCCGCGTGTCGTAATACGTCACGCCCTGGAAAGCGAAATCGGGCTGCGCGACCAGAAACCGCGCGGCGTCGTGGTTCGACACACCAGCGAGCAGCGCGCCCGTGTCGATCAGCGCGTGGCTTTGTTTGCGGACCGCTAGAAGCAGTAGCGACTGCCAGCACGCCGTGACTGCGGAAGATGGTTGGTGCTTGAGATGTTGCTCTTCGCCCATTAGCGGTTCGTACCCACGAGTCGAATCGAGCAGCAGCTGGATCATCTTGCCATCTGTGCCTTGAAGAGCAGGCTCATCGGGCTCGCGCTGCGCGACGCCGTGTGGCAGCAAGTAGTGCGTGTCCTTCGTGCCAGAGAACCCGATGATTCTCGAGCCGCGAGCCAGATCCCACGCGCTTCGTGATAGCCGATGTGGGAACTGGCGCGTGTCGCCGGGGAACACACAAAAGTTGACGTAAAAGTTGATCACCTGGATGGCGAACCGATATGTGCGGCAGAGAACCGCAAACTGATGGGCGTTGTCCGTGCTGATGTGTTCCAGGCTCGACAGCATGGCGCGCTCTTCGGGGCCTTGCAGCTGCAACGCGACGCTGCTGAACCATTCGGCGTAATATCGGATACTCTCGGACTCGTCCAGCGACACCAGCACCTCGAACGCTCGACGCAGCTGCGCGTCGCTCAGCCCAGAGTGATAGAACGCAAGCAGCGTCAACGCGATGCCCACATCTGGGTGACTGAACTCCGACCGCTCGGCAGGCAAGTCGGCTGCCTGGAACGGGATTGCGATCTGCTTCCGGCGCGATCCAGCCGGCGGATGCCCAAACTCCACTCGATACCGCTTCTCCAGGCACGTCTCCAGCACGTTGAACGCAAGAAACCCTCGAAGTGCCAGTACCTGGTGTTTCACGTGAAGTATCCCCGGCGGCATTCGCCACATCGCTTCGTTGGCGTCCACACTCGCATGTATGAGTAAACGGACTAACGACGCACGGACACCACCGGTATTGGAGCTAAACAATCGAAGCCATTCGAGCTCGAACGGAGGCCGGTCGATGAGATCTTCGATCAGCGCGATTCGTAGTTCTGACCGCATTTTCTCCCCAACAGCCCCCTGTGAAGTCGCGGTATGTAATCGAAAGCCCGAGTAGATACCTCCACTGCTCCCAGCGCCAAAGCGTTCCTGGTACTCGGCCTGGGTGCTCCACGCATCGGGGTAGCGCTGGAGTGTCTGCCGAACTCGCCTGCTTTGCGTGCTGACGAGAACACGAAGAAGTGCCTCCGCCGTGAGCCACCGCGTCGCACCACCGTCGAGGGCGATGGACGCCCCCACGGCGTAGACAAGATGGTATCCGTGATGGAGCAACGCGTCGCTTTCGTCGAAAATGTCGATATAGTTGTCAGGATGGAGAATCTCGTCCAACGCCTCTGCGATCAAATTCATATCGTCATCCTCGCCATGCCGGTTCAGCAGTTCCACACGCTCGAGCTCAAGCGAGAGACGGTGCTCTGGGGCGACCATGACCACGGTCCCGCTCCGCTTGGCCTCGTTGAGCACGTGCCGGATCATGCAGATGTCTTGGTGCGTCAGTGTGCAGCTACGGTTGAACGGCAGCTCAACGAAGGGCAGACTCAGCACGCTGGATGTGAGTACGCTCCACATGAGCTCGCGGGTTTCACTGAGGAGAGGCGACAAAAAGTGCGCGCGCACGAGCTCCCCGTCCCGAGGCGCCGAGCGCACGGCGTAGCTATGGTAGAGAAACAGCATGGGCAAGATCACGCGCGTCTTGCCTCGGCCCATGTTGAGCTGGCAGATGCTGCCCGGGTTCTCCAGGAGATGCTTGGCGATCACGTACTGTTCGTGGCGGATTTGGAGCCCGCCTTCCACTTCAAAGACCAGCCAGTACGGATGCTCTGCCGGCTTCCAGCTCCGCCTGATCGTGCCTAGTTCTTCGAGAATGGCCGTGTCCGCGTCAGCAGCCACGATGCGCTCGAGTTTGTCTTCCAGCACACACAGTTTGAGCAGGCCGAGACACGCGTCCTTCCAATTCATGCGATCGTCTTCCAGGCTGAACGGCATGACATCACGCAGGAACTCCTCGTCGACCGTTGAACGCATCACATCTGCTAGAGTGAAATCTAGACCACGGCTGACGGTACGCGCAAGCTGATCACGCACTGAGCTGGAGGCTTGGCGCAGTTCGTGTTCCAGACACAGTTTCAAGTCATGACGTTTGGCTCGGACTGCGTCGAGAAGCCGTTGAGCACCGCCACGCACCAGATCGCCAGGCGTTATGGTGACGGAGTGCTTGTGGTGTCGATGGAACGTGCTCCAGCTTGTTTGAAGATCCTCCAGCATGCTTGTGCTCATCGTGTTGGATCCGTGAGGCGATAGGGGGAACGGTGGAGTCGTCGAGCCATCAGTCGACAAGATCAGAGACCTGGGCTGCTCTCGGAGCGCTGCAAGCTCGTTTTCACACTCCTGGACGAAGGTGGCGACAGCAGAATCCTCCCACGCATCAACAACATAACCCTGATGGCGCGGTCGAGCTGGCGATCTTGCGTGAACCAGATCAGCCGCCTCAGCAGATCCAAGAAGATCCCACAACTCGGCGCGACTGAGCCATTGGCGAACGGGGACGCGCTCTGCCAGCTGACGACTGCCGTGCTGATGCCTGTATTCGTCGAGCGCGTCGGAGAAGTCCACGACCGGGTGCTCCTGCGGTTGCTCCTCGAACAAAAACGCCAGTCGACGAGGCTTCTCAAGCAGCACGCCTGCCATTACTGCAAGCACGGGCGTTCCGAACGAGAAGCGCGTTGCGATACCAACAAGATGCTCTGCTGCCGTGGGAGAGAACGGCCGGGACGGGGAACACCCTCGCAGCATCTGAAGCGCCGCCTCGCCGCCCGTCATCCGCAGGTCGCTCCACGGCACTCGATTGCTGGACGCCGCGTAGATCGCAGCCAGTTGCAGGCGCGCTTCCATGGTCTCCGGTTTGAACATCTCAAGGCGAGCATGCCAGTCGATGGAGAGAAACGAGATCGCCGCCGACGCGTCTCCTGAACACTCAATCTCTACAAGCCCAGTGTCCGGATTTGATCGCACAGATCCCATGGGGACGACAAGGCGTCGTCTCTCAGCCCGTGAGTCCTGCTTTTCGAGAAGCATGTACTGGCGAAAACGAAGCATCTGTCCGTGGAGTTGTTGCGTGTTGCTCAAGACGTACCCTCGATGTGTGATTGAGGAAAGACGGCCGTTTGGCTGCCTTTCGAACCGCAGCCCGAAACGTGGAAGGCTGATTTCGAGTGCATGCGGTGGCTTCTGCTGTCGCAGTGTGTGGATGTACTGAGGATCTTCAAACTTGTTCAAGACAGCCAACACCACGGGGCCTCCCACCACAAGCACAGGGTACTCGCGGAGCTTCTTCATGAGCGTCGCGTAGTTCAGCAGCCGGTCGTAGCGAGGCACTTCGTAGCAGCGCGTCGTACCGTTCACATCGAATTGCATCACGTAATACACAGCCTTGTCTGACGCCCGAATGCCCCGTAGAAGCACAGTTTGCCTCGCCATCCAGTACCAGGCCGAGTACAACTTTCCCAGTCGAGCAGGTAGAACCTGACCCAGCTGATCACACCACTCGCTCGCGCATATCTGAAGTGTATACTCGGAGCTCACTTCCTCGACGGATAGGTTGCTCGAGTCCTCGCTCGCTCGAAAGCGGTTTTGGCACGATAGACCCGAGTGCCGTGTCGTCTCGTAAACGCCTCCGGCGTACGTCACTTCAAAGTCTCGTCCGTTAAAGAGTTGTTCATACAGCGGGAGGCTACGAATCGACGGTGGCAGACTCGTGGGGTGTCCGCCTTTGGATGTGACCGCCCCAGTAAACAAATTGATCCCAAACGAGGAGCCAGTGGTGTCGTCAACCCCAACAAAGCAGCATGAGACGCCTCCGCTCCGTCCGTCCTGGATTTGTCGCCACTCGACACGATCGGGAACCACTGGAAGCACCACACGAGCAAGTTGCGTGAGCAGGTGCTGCTTGCGCGGCGAGGCGTTGATAGTTGTGATGATAGGAACCACACGATTCGCCATCATGCATTCGATCTGGGAGACCAGAGACACCACTGTGGCAGATTTGCTGTCGAGAGCGAAGAGTTTGGCGTGGTGGAACGACACGAGCAGTTCGCACAGCTCCACGACTTCGTCTTCCACAGGCGCCTCCTCGACGAGGTGATTGAGGCACAGAACCGCGCTGCCGTACAAAATGCACTCACGCAGCCGCAGCTCACTCCGATCTTTATCGGACACGGCATCGCGCTGCCACTCTTCGCGGATTTCGTGAGCCCAGGTGCGCGTGGTTTGAGCCAAGATGAGGAGCAAAGGCTTGACAGAGCTGTCGAACTGATAGAGGAATGCTGCTATCTCGCTCAACATGGGAACGCAATCCCATCGCCGCGGCGACAGTTTGACTTTATCGATCAGGCGCGCTAACGTCGCTGAGAACTGTTGGACGCAAGGCTCATCTGAAAGGTCTTGATGCCACATAAGTGCCGTTGTGACTGAATGCTGGACAGATTCTGTCACCTGGAGAGCACCAACTTGATACAGTGCTTGCCTGAGCACTGCCTTGGCAATCTCGTCGGACCACTGGAGAGAATCGGCAGCGACGCACGCGAATAAACGCCGAAGCTGCTGAAACGGGTACGAACGCAGCGCGCCCACACTCGTGAACACCGATGCTGCTTGGTCATTGCCGTCGCGATCGCTGCTCATTCGCTCCTGTGCGTAGGTCATATTCCCTCGGTCTGGACCGTTGTCACCGGGATACGTGAGGGCCCATTCCCAACGCTGGCATCCATCTCCGGCTCCGTGTGGGGAAGCCTCGGCAGCCACTCGCGGCGTGAAGATCCTTCTTGAGTCGGCGGCATCCACTTGGAACGGATTCACCCAAGCCCCTTCTTGTCGTTCTTCTGCGGGCCACATCACGGTTGTTTCCGATCCGTTTGGGAACCACACACATGAGTAAGTATATGCCTCAGCACCGGAAACATCGTCAATGCTCATCGGCCCGAACTCGGTTGGGACCTCTATCGGAGCTGGGAAAACCGAAAAGCACTGTGCACGCTCGGCGCTTGGAAGCTCACCAACGATGCCTTCGAGGTGTGTGAGCGAACAGGTCTCGCTTGGGGCCGCCTCAATGATACCAGATGAAGGAGGAGTCAGCGCACGTCGAGCGCGCCAGCACAGCTCTGCAAGGTTCTCGATTGGCGGAGGCGGCGCCAGCAGAAACAAAATCTGCAACGCTTCTTCTTGGTTCGCGGGCAGCGGGCTCACGGCAAACTCTGGCATCTGGATCAGCTCGTCGCGGAACGCTGTCTTTTGCCGAATGAGCTCCGTGAGTCGGTAGATATCTTCGCTGAAGACTTGCGTCTGCCAGTTGGAGAGGTACCGCGGCGGCTTTCCTCGCGGGTGTCTGCTTAGCCATTCCCATCGCAGCGCCTCTTCGGCGGCCTTGAGGTTGTGCTTCATGTCGTTCAGCGCCACCGAGTAGCTCCGAATCTCCTGCCGCACCAGCTCGAGGCTTGCCTTGCGCGCTGCAATCGCGGCCCACTGGGACTCGCACACGACCCGGAAGCGCGACACGACTTCGAGGTACAGGTCTTGGTAGACAGGCAGTGTCTGTCCCATTCGGCGCGCAAACGCGAGGGTGCCCTCTTGGTGCGACAAGTCGAACAGCGCCTCCCCTTCGGCTTGAGCGTTCCAGTCGTGGATGTACTGGACAACATGGCGCAGCGCCGTGCGACACTGGAGCTCTCGCAGCACACAGACCTCGAGCCCGTGCCAATCCAGCGCGATCTTGTGCTGCTGGACATCCGCGAACGCGTCGCAGCAGTGACGGTGCGCCAAACAGAACGCAACCCACGACAGCACCGCAAACACGCTTTGCTGCTCCACCCGACGAGTGTCGTCACTGTGCGGTTGTGGCTTTAGCGCATGTTCTTGATACCACGTCATCATGTCCAGCAACGGCTCCGGGGCAAATTGAGGGAGCGCATCTCGTGCGACGGGCTCAGTCAGACTCGTCGAGTGCCTGAAGTAGAACTTCTCCACCAGTCGCGCGCCAAACAGTTTCTTTGCGCCTTGATGGGGCTCGATTGACTCGAGGAACACGAGCACATCGACCGCAGAGGTCGGCTCCTGTTCCAGCAGTACGTACTGACTGCTACTCGAGGCGACGGCGTGCGGCGAGCCATGAAGTCCATTGGCTTTCCGCGCGCCAAACGGGGTTTGATCTGGTGCTGCGAGCGTCGGATAGATGGGTGTGTCACTGTCTGGCAACTGCGCCGGGAAGGTGTACTTGTCCGCTTGCGCTTGACTCCACTCCGCCACCGCCGTGTCGACGCGCTGTCGCCATGCCTCGCACTTCGTCAGGACGCCCTTCGCATCGTAGTCTTCTTGATCCAGCTGCGTGGCTCGATCCACGACGCGCTCAAGCATCTCAAAGCACTGGTCGACCGTGCGCCAAAACGCGTCCGCGCTCGCGTTCTCAAAGTGGTGCTTCCCGTCCACGGGCACTTCCCGGTCAAGCAGCATGCCGTGGAACGCGAGCAGCACCTTGTCGAACAGCACCGAGTGCTTGGGGAGAGCTTGGCGCAGCGCCGTGCACACGAGCGGCCAGCACGTGTCCCTCGCGGCGCCGCCCGTGTGCAAACCCACGTCCGTCATGCCGCCACGGGGCATGCGACGCGTTTGCGTCGTCGTAGAAGTCTCTATTGCGTCCACCACAGTCCGCACCGTCGCGACTAGAAACTGCGGGGTCTTCTGGTGGCCCACGGCCGCACTTGAACCCGCGGCGTTGCGCGCGGTGCCCGTGATCTGCGCCGCCGCGGCCATCGCGTCTCGGATCTTCGCGTGGACGTCGCCGAGCGAGGTGACTGGAAGCTGTCCGCACGAGACCACGACGTGGCCCTGCGGCACGGCGCTGTCCACACACTCGCCGGACGGTAGAAAGTGGCGCGTCCACGCCCATTGGTCCAACGCGAGTACCCGCAGCGCAACCGTGTGGACGCCCACACGCTCGGCCTGCAGCACGCCGCCGTACGCGGGGAACCACTGGAACGTCCACACGTCGCCCACGGCCGCGCGCGACGGCTCATCCTGAAGCTGTTTCCTGCCGCGATGGAGCCACGCGCGCTCTTGCGGCGTGAATGCGTCCAGCGGCGCGCGGCGGTCGTCGTCGCTGCCGTCTTGGTCGTTGAGAACAATAGCGTCCACACAGGAGACCAGCGCGTCGCGCAGCCGCCGGCAGAGCGACGCGGACTGCGTGGCGCTGGGCCGCTGGGTCTTGAACCGGAAGACCGCGTTGAGCAGCTCCGCGTCGGTGGCGCCATCGCGGCGTGCCAGCGGATCCGCCTCTGCCATGGACGATGCCATTCTGATCCCATGTTGCCTTGGAGATTCCGTCGGCCATCATTGCTCAGATCAGACCTCATTCGATGCTGTCTGACCAATGGTGAGACGTCTCGGATCTGATACCAGTGAAGAACTCCTAATCTAGTATGTGTGCGAACCCGTGGGCATTCCTCCAAAGGCGCCTCCACGAACAGCACGAACATGGGCCGCTACACGACGGTGCAGACGTACACGGACAAGGACGCCAAGGTCGCGGCGATCGCGTACACGGCCGCAACGACGGGCGATGCGGCGTCCGTGGCGGCGGCCGAGGTGCCGCTGGGCGACAGCGCCGCCTCGCAACCAAGCGGCGGCGACAAGAGCGGCGACGCGCGCGACGACGACCGCTTCAGCACGGTGCGCGTCGAGAACGTGTCGGGCAGCAGCGCCGGCGCCGGCAGCGGCGACTTCCACATGTACCGTGCGGCGAGGAGACGGTGCGTGCGCGTGAGCAGCTTCGCTGTGCTGTATTATAGGCGACAGGAGGCCGGCGATGTGTGGATCTCTGACGGTCGCTGGCGGTATGGACAGGGAGCTGGACCGCGTGGAGCGCATGGAGAAGGACTACAAGAAGCGCAAGGAGCAGGAGGAGTTCGAGGCCACGCGGAAGCGCAACCTCAGCGAGTTTGAGGCGCGCGCGGCCAAGCGCGCCGAGAAGCGGCGCAAGCGCAAGGACCGCGCAAAGGCGCGCACGCTCGACCAGGCGCTGAGCGGCGACGACAGCGAAAACGACGGCGGAGCTGTGGCCAAGAGCACTAACGAAGAGACCAAGGAGGTAGCCGTGCTGCCGGAGACCCCTGGCGGCGTGCCCGAGATCGCGAACGACGGCTCGTTCCTGGAACGCATGCTGGCGCTGCAAAAGCAGCAAGAGCAAAGCGAGAAGCCGGCAACCAAGAAAGCGTAAGGATACACATACTATGACAGATCAGACGGGTAGACAGGTGGAGGACGTGATGAAGGCGAGGAGATTCGTCGAGCGAGAGCCCACGCTTCGAGAACCTCCACGGTCAAAATGCCATTTTCTTCATCATTCACTTGAATGAGTTCTTTTGATTCTGGTACACCACCAATCCTCATACATTGTATTCGTAACCTGAAAAATCAAAAATAGCCACTGATATAGCAAAATGCATGTTGAACAGCGAAATCTCGATTTCCCATTCCAAGTTTATCGCGTTGGAGAAGGAAAGACGAGGAAATCCCAAGGATATGGCGACGATATCGCGAGGATATCGCGCGCTCGACGCCCCAGGGGGTGTCCCCCGTTGGCGTCCTCCTTAGCGGGCTGTCTCTTCCTTTCAGCGCGTGTGCGTGCGTCGTACGCGCGGGTCTCCGCAGTCGTGGATTCGGTTTCTGACGCGCAACAAGCCCCAACCAACCCATTCCCTCACGAGATGGTCGCCACCACCAGCAACGACGACGACGGCCACGACGAGCTGCTGCTCGCGGTCTTCCGCCTCAAGAACCGACGCCCGAGCGACACGCAGACGGCGGCGTTCTGCCGGCGGCTGCGCGACGCGCTGGGCGTGCGCGTGCGCCAGTGGAGCGAGGAAGACGAGGAAGACGAGGAAGACGAGGAAGAAGATAATGATGAAGAAGACGGTGACGACGGCCCCGCCGAGTCCATCGCGGTCGTGGGGGCGATGGCGAGGGAGATAGTACCCGCGACAACGACGGTGATGACGGAGACGGCGGTCCACCTGGACCCGCTGAAGGACGATCGGCAGACGCCGCTGGACCGGTTGTCGGCGCGCGACCGCGCGTGGCTGCGTCGCGGGTGGCCGCAGCTGCTCGGTGCGCCGGTGGGAGACGCTCCTGTGGGCGCGGTGTGGACGCTCGAGTGGTTCCCGGCGTACGCCGGCGTGCTCCAGGCGGAGCAGGTGGGCGTGGACACGGTCGCGCTGCGCGTCGTGGCGCTGGACAAGTGGGAGTGGACGCGCCATTTCGTGTCATCGGGCGAGTGCGTCCACAGTGCCGTGTCGACAAAGCACGTAGTGCTCTCGTGCGGCTCGCTGGACACGGCGTCGATGAACGCGTTCCGCACGCACCTCGATTTGGCGCTCGCAACGGCCAAGCAGCGGACGGGCGCGCTGCGGAGCGCGGCGGCGGGCGAAGGCGCGAGCGCGGGCCACCAAAAGACGCCGCAGTTTCTGGTGGCGGCGGTGCGCACGGCAATTGACGCGGTCGCCGCGACCCCACGGACCCCCGCTGCGACGTACAAGCCGAGAGGAGGCATGACCGACGTTGGGTTGCACACCGGCGGTGCCGCGAGGGACACGTGCTGGCCCTTGGTGTGTGCCGCGCTGCGCCAGTCGCTCCCGCCCAGCGGCGCGCTCGCCGACAAAGTGCTGTTGGTGTTCTCTGCCGCACTTCTGGAGAAGGAGCTCGGCCTGTTGAGCACGGACACGCGACGCTGGCCGAGTGGGGACTCTCGCGTCTGGGGCCACATCGACATGTGCATGGAAATGCTCCACAACGTTGCTGCTACTGTGATGGCGCTCGTTGATAACGGGTACGAAGGTAGTGGGTGGTTGGTCAAGTGTCAGCGTTGGCGAACCACTCTGGATGCGGCCGCGGCGAGGTGGCATGAAGGAGAAACACGAAAGTATCGTCTCCCAGATCTCCCGGAGTGCGGTGCCGAAGATACGTACCGGTTCCCTGGCCCCTGCTTCCCGCCAGACCAGACGCTCTTCGACACTGTGGAAAGCGGAAAGTCGACGCAGTCCAGCGATACTGCCGATGAAGCCACGCAGGCATATGTGTTCATCGATCCGTCTGCGTGTTCGCCTGGCCAACTGTTGAAGTATGTGGAGTCACTGAAGCCGCAGGATGACGCGAAGAAGCTGGTGGGGCTCCGGGCGATCGAAACGTTGCTTATCGGGTGGTCGAACTCTCTCACGGACTCCTCGCTCGACTCTGCTCCGCATCCAGTCGAGCCTGCTACGCTGTTGCAGTTGCTCACGTGGTACCGGGGCCACCAACCAAAGGAGTTTCACGACGACGAGTCGAGACGACTTGAGCAGCACAGCATGTACGTTGTGCTTGCGTGGGTCACGTTCTGCTTGGCCCACCGACGCTGTGCCGAGAAGTTTCATGACGTGGCGCATTACCAGATTGCGTTGGACTACCATCGTCTCGATGTCTGCGTTCTGCGCGGCCGTTCGGCTCGGCAGTCGGTTCTCCGAGTTGCCCAGTACATTCGAGACTGGAACAAACGTGCCACGGGCGTGGGCTTGTTTGATCTCGCGAACCATGCCGGAACGCTCGGGCTGGCGCGGCGCTTGGGCAAGTTGATGTACGAGGACGCCTACGTCAAGGTCCAAGAGAAGTGGCATTCCAAGTGTCAGTCAACATGGGGTACGATCTCGAGACGGAAGGATGAATTGCAAACCGTGCGTCAAGAGATTACAAACTATGAAGCCAGTGTGCGACAGACGAAGGCGAGTTTGGCGGAAGAAAAAGCTCGGCTGTTGCGCGAATGGAATGCAGAAAACCCTCCGACGTCAGATCGATGGCACTATCGTGGCTCTCCAAACCTGACGAACAGACAGACAGGCCAGTACGAATCTGAGATCCGTCGCCTTGAGAATGTGATTCGCCAGAAGCAAGGCAAGCGCGATCGGCTGCGACGAATGCCCGAGTTCGTGACGAGCCCTTTGCCGTTCGACAAGGCCGATGCGCTACAGGTGCTGTGCTTGATGGCGCCACCAGCAGACATCGATGTTCTCGCTGAACTGTGCTGGCGTGCCCAACGCTCTTTGAGCCCGTCAGCATCATCTACCAGTCTGGCAACAGCTAGTCCAGGAGTGGAGACTTGGAGATCGCACTTCGAGATGTACTCAGGTTTGGTCGTCGGTGCTACGTGTATCGCTTCTCCAGCGCAGCATGCGATCGCGTATCCGTGTGCGCTGACCGTACCGTCGACGTTCGGCCCGATGTGGATTGACGACGTATGGTCCGAGGAAGGGTTCGTGAGTTCCAGCTCGTGGTTCCCTGGCATTGCAAATTCGACCATCCATTGGCGGGATGATTCGAGCAACGGTCGTTGGGCAAACCCGTTCTTAGTGGACGCGCAAGTGTCGCGTGAGCTGTTCACTCCTCGAATGAGCCCACGTCATGGAAGCGACTGGCAATGGGCAATCCAATTTCCAGTTTTGGACGCGCTGAAGCGTGGTAATACCACCTATGCTCAGTGGGGACAGCGCGTTAGTGCGGCAGACCAAGCTGAAGGAACTCTCGAGTTTTGCGATCGTGGAGCATTGCGCTCGTACCCTATGCAACAAGTTCGACGCGTGTTTGCAAGCCTGGAAGGTGACTCACTTGACTGGTCGAACACAGCGGTTGCATGTTTGGTTCGACAGGCGCTCTATCAGTGTGGTCGTATCGAGGAAGCGTACACACCACTTCGCTTTGCGTGGCACGAAGATCTTGAAGATGAAGCTAATGTGCTCAAGTTCTGTGGGATCATTCGTCGGCTCGTCGATGAACTCGACCATTCTCCCCGACGCTGGGAAAGCATTCCGCTTGTGAGCGAGTTGGCGGGTTTCATTTGCCAGTGCAGCGTTGCAGCGATGGATTCGGTGAAGAAGCTGTCACACATGGCGCGCCGATGGGCAGAAGATACCCGTCGCCTCTGGCAACGCGATGGAGTATCAGATGCGGAGCGCAAGGAGCTCCGGACTCGAGAGTGTATCCTCTATGGGTATGCAGTCCTCTGCTATGATTTTGTCGGCGTTGAATCGTCCAGCGAGGTTGACGTCCAGGTGATTTGCGAGCTCCTGGTTTTGTTTCATAATGCGAAGCTCTTTGTCGCAGGCGACAAAGCCTCTGTTGTTGACGCTATCCAGTCCAAGGTCGACCGGATGATGGCAGATCGCGTCGCGTCGATCACCAAGCGTTTGATGATGTCGCTCGAGTGCTCGCAGTTGTTGACGGGGCTTTGCCGCTGCGTGGATTCGTCTACACCGGAGAATTTGACGTGGTACAAAGCGAATGTGCACAGCGGAGGGCGATACTCCTCGTGCTTTTCTGCCAAGATCGGTGACTCGGACTCGTACTACCTACTCAACGTGTTTTCGGGCGCGATTGAAACGGACGGCAGTCTTCCCAGTGGGCTCCCCGCCTCAATTCGCCAGATGCCGCTCTATCGCAGGCTCTTTGACGACCTCGACTTTGAAGTCACGCGACGGCTGGATGTCTACACTACCACGAGAAACATTGACGAGTCGATCCGGTATCGATTTCGAGTTCACGATGGCACAGGCGAGCTCGTGGTTGAGGAGCACAGCCCATCCGCGACGATGCAGCTGTGCACAGAAGCGTGGTGCAAGCAGTTTGAGGCGGCATTTCCTCGTCGTCTTGCGACTCTCTACGCGCACTGGTACTGGATCGATCAGGGCGTCGTCTTCTTGCGCCTCCCTCGTGTGCTGGAGACGCAGGTCCATTTTGTGGTGAAGTTCGATGGTGCTGGCCGTGCTCTCTGTTATGAAGTTCCTCGCCCAGATTGGGGGCTCTCGTACAGCCAGCTCGTCTCCCGAACGTGCCGGAACCCAGTCTTCGTTGTCGCTAGTGCGGGTCTCCTCGATGTCATCAGCAAGTTCGAAGCGTCAGAGTACGTCCACGTAACGCGCCGCAGTCTGTCAGACAAATTTCTCGAGGTGAGTCTGCCTCGGTTTGGGCTCCAGTTCCGACAGGATGCGCAAGGCCGCCTCGTGTCCCTCAATCATCGTGGGTTTGTGCTGAGCAGAGAGCAACAGCTCGGCAGTGGTCAAATGCCTCGATTCAGACAGTACCTCGTGCTTTGCGCGGAAGATCCATCAAGTGGTACCAAGCAGCGTCGCCTTCTGATCCCGGCAGGTCCGGTAGAAACGAGCAACGCCGGAAGCGCTACCAGTGCTGTGAGGGTCATTGTGTCCGATGACCCATCGGCCGTGCTTCCGTACTCTGCAATCGATGAGCACTCTCGACTCCAAGTATTCACTCCGGACACCATCGAGGCACGGCTCCAGCTTGCTGCGATCTTTGCGGCCAGTGACTCGCTGCTCCCGTGGGAAGATCTCGGTATGACCGGCGGGGAAGCTGCGCTGCAGCTTCTTCGAGGAAGCACTCCTTCGCGACCCCTGTCGGTATCGGCCACGCAATGCCTCGTCTCCATCGCAGCCAACTTTGCGTTCCGGACACCTGTGTTGACTCTGCTAGTCGCTCTGCTGCTAGACAAGTCTCGTCGCCTCGGTTTCCTGTTCGACTCAGATCAGTCAACATCAGTTGCAATCGATGATGCATTGGACGAGTACCGGCACAGGCTGAGCAGCTCTCCTGAAGCCCGCATGTACCCGTCACGACAATATTTGTCCCGTGAGGAAGAGTGGGACCTTCTTGGGTCCGCCGCAGCATCGGAGACGTTGCATTCGCGCACATACCGAATGCACGCTGGCATAACGACGACTCCAACAATCGACCAGGACCCTCCAGTTGAATCTTCATTTGTTCGCGAGCGTCAACTTGAGCTGGCGTCGTACGTGACTCAGAACTGCGTCGTGTCAGGGGGCTCTAGTGATGACGATCTGGTGCCTGCATTTCCGCTCTCTCCGCCAGTGTCCAACGCAATGGGAGAGCAAATGGTCAGGGAGCTGCGAGAGAGTTGGGAGCGCTTCCATCGTCATGACTCCAGCTCGGCGCTCGCATTATCGGCGGAAGAGTTCTTGAGTCGTTTGCGCACGATGGAGTCGTTGGTCCGTTCGAAGCGAGAAAGTTGCTGGGCATATCTGACGCGAACTGTTGATCAAGCACGCAGCTCGGTGACCGATGGGTTCTTGGAGACAATGGGACGGCACGGACGACTGAACGTATGTGATGTCATGCGAAGCGTGCTGGATGAGAATGTGGTGCTGCAGTTTGCTCCTAGTCTGGGTTCGTCCGCTCGGAAGCTCTGGAAACGGAACTGTGTCTGTTTGCTGGAGTTGTGCGTACTGGAAGACAAGATTGAGCGCATCATCGCTTGGCACGGCAGCAACCGAGTACTTGAGGAGCTTCAGACGACGGTGCCATCTTGGGAGTCAGAGAAGCATCCGTATTGGCTTGTGTTCGAGGTCGAAGGTCGTCTACAGATCCGACAGGAACAGTACGTCATCGCCAAGCATCTCATCGAAAACCCTGGTAGCATCTGCCAGCTCAACATGGGGCGTGGCAAGACTCGTGTGATCCTCCCGATGCTGTTTCTGTACCACAGCTACTGCTCGCGCACGCTACAGATACCGTCGCAACTTCTCCGTGCGCATTTCCTCTCCCCGCTTCTCAGCGAGACGCGCGACTTTATGTGGCGAGTGCTAACCTCAGGGGTTCTCCAGCTTCCCTTCATCGAGCTTCCGTTCAACCGTAGCTGCTCGCTTGGACGGCGCGAGTTGCGAATGATGCAACACGTGCTGGGTGAAGCGAAACGTAACGGCGCGGTGGTCGTGGTCGCACCAGAGCATCGACTGTCACTCGAGCTGAAGCGCGTGGAGATGCAGTCACTTCTCGAGGCGGACAAGCCGTCCACCGAGCTGCGCGTGCTGGATGATGTGCTGAGCCGAGCACAGTACGTGGACATCTTTGACGAAAGCGATGCGCTGCTGCACCACGGGTACCACCTCGTGTATGCAGTCGGTGCCTCGGTCGCGCTGGATGGTGGGTCCAATCGCTGGCTCACGGCAGAGGCGGTTTTACGAGTTTTGGTCAGTGACAAGAGTTCTCGCGTCCAGGCCATGCTACGAGAGTATCCGGATGTGTGGAGTTCGCGACCTGAGTATCTCAAGCGCCCAGGCGGTACGAGTGGTGGAGGAACGTTCAATGGTTTCCAACTCGGTGTTTTACGGTCCAGCGATGCGAGGGGCGAAGTCGCGAGGCAAGCGCTCAAGTGTGCGCTGGTGGAAGACCTCATGGATCACGCGCCTTTTGATCTCGAATGGCTCAGGGTGTTCAGCGCCGACCCAGGCCGACGAGCTGCTTTGGTGCGTTTGCTTACAGATGTGACGATTGGCGTGGACGAGGCCATGCAGGACATGCCACCAGCTGTTGCGAACTTCAAGCAGCAGGTGCTCGCCCTGCGTGGACTCTTGTCGTTCGGCGTGCTCGAGAACTGCCTACAGAAGCGCTACCGTGTCAACTACGGACACCCGACCCCCGGCACGAGGCCGAAGGCGATAGCGATCCCGTACCAAGCGGCCGACCTGCCCGCGGAGCGATCCGAGTTCAGCCACCCGGATGTTGGCATCTTACTCACGCTGCTGTCGTTTTACCATTCCGGGCTTCTCGACTGGCAAATCCGTCGCACCTTCGAGATGCTGCTCTCGCTGGATGTGTCAGAAAGCTCTCGATACTATGGCGAATGGTATGACAGCATCGCGTCTTCGATCGTAGATGCTCGAGAGCGACAGACGCTTGAGAACCTCGCCCACATCAGTCTCGACAATGCCCACCAGTTCGGCATGGTGTGCTCCACGTATCGGTACGCGATCGAAGTCGTCAACTTCTACCTGAACTTCTGCGTCTTCCCACGAGATACGCGTCAGTTTCCGAGTCGGCTCTCTCGTACCGCGTGGGATCTCGTGAGTGGGTCGAAAAATATTGGCTTCTCTGGTACGAATGATACGCACGCGTTGCTGCCTCTCGCCGTGAGCCAGCGTGAGCCGGACGAGCCTGTTCTTCGTGGCACGAACGGCAAAATGGTCAAGTTGCTCCTCGAAGCGACGCGCGGCTATGAGTTGCTGGAATCAAGTGACCGCGACGCCGAATCAGCGGTGGGTGAAGAGCTCTCTTCGACGCGCGCGTGCTGGCAATCCCTCCTCCTGTTTGCGATCGGCAAGAAATGCGACGCGCTGATCGACACTGGTGCACTGCTAGCCGGCGTATCGAACCACGAAGCTGCCCAGTTCCTGGTTGGCCTTCCCGGGTTTGCGCAACAAGGAGTAACGTACTACGACACGCGACCCGGCTTTGACGGGTGGATGGTGCTGGTGAAGGCGCGCAACCTCGTGCAGCCGCACAAGACCTCGTCGCTGCGCGAGAGCGACACATTTGTTGTCTTTGACGAAGCGCGGTCGCGCGGTTCGGACATGAAACTCCTCGCGCAAGCCACGGCGTTGCTGACGCTCGGTCCGACGATCACGAAAGACAAGCTCATGCAGGGCGCTGGTCGCATGCGACAGCTCGGCGCGACCCAGCAAACGATCTGGCTTACCAGTACGTATGACGTGCACACGAGCGTCGTTCACCAGAAGAGCAAGCACGGCGACGGCGTCACGGATCCCTCTGGGGTTTCGATTGTGGACGTACTGAGTTGGGTGGTCGACAACACACAGCGGCAGTGCACGCTCGGTCTTCTCGAGTGGGCGCAGAGCGGCGTCCAGTACCATGCGAAAGAAGTGGACGCTATGTGCGAACTGCAAGCGGACGACTGGAGTCTCGAGGGTCAATACGCAGGCGCTCAGAACGAGAGGCTCATCAGCGAGATTGTCGAGAAGAAGATCGCGACAAAGATGGCGTTGGTCATGTCGCCCGAGTATCCACATGCTGAGCCGCATGCCGAGAATGACGCAAGTGAGACAGCGATGACAGACATTATGCCGCCTGCGCTTCAACAGATTCGCGCGCACGGGCAGCTGTACGGCAGCCAAGACGCGGTGTGTGTGACCAGTCTCGGCGAGGAGTGCGAGCGCGAGCTCCAGATCGAAGAAGAGCAGCAAGAGGAGCGCGAGAGCATCCGTCACGAGCTCGATCCGTGCACCGAGCGCCTCTGGGACGTGCAGCTTCTTTTGAACGCTGTCTCGGCGCGAGACCTTGGCGCGGCGCGTGTGCTCTCACTGGAGGAGGCGGCCAGCGAGTGGCTTCAGCCGCGTGAGTGTGTCAAGATCGCGTGGGCGTCGTGCCAGATCTACGGCTCGGCCAGCTTTTGGTCCACGGTGCAGACCCGCGGTCGCTTTGCCTCCGCCGGAGGCTTTGCGTGGACCTCGTATCTTCGCCGCATCCACGGCATGCTTTTCTTCCCCGACGGGACCACGCTCCTGCTGTCGGAGCGCGAAGAGGACGCGGTGCTCGCGATGCTCCACGCCGAGCGCCTGGACGACCATCCCAGCGAGATGCGTCGCGGTCAGTTTGTGTTCGTTCAGCTTCCGTACATTACCGGTTTCTTGAGACGCACGGCGCCGACGGTATTGGCCGCCGACTCGCAGGACATCCCCGTGTCGTCGCTGCCGCTGGCTCTGGGCTGGGACCACGGGCTCCCAGCCGTGCCTGAGACGTTGACGATGCCGTTCGCCGCGGTTGTAGCGTGCTGCTTGCTGAACGGCGACACGGACTTGTTCCTGGACTGCCATCCCACGCAGGCCGAGGCCGCGCTGCGAGCGCTGTTGGGTCCGCTGCGCCGCCGTGAGGAGACACTTCAGGCGTTCATCAGTCTCAGAGGCTTCACGGCGCGATGGAAGCGCTCGAGTCTCCACGCGATCACCAAGCGCTTGGACCTCGAGGACGACTCGTCCCGGGCGTAAGGAAGGAACGTGACAAGAACACAACGAGAAAGAAGTCGATGCCGGTAGGTTGGGCACAGACCGAGGCGTTTATTTCCAATGCGAATCAAAACCCGCTTTCACCACAACAGGGTCAACGGAAAGGGTGTGTCTTCTACTTGTTGCCTAGTTCAGCACAAAGAGGTCGAGCATCTTCTTGGCCTCGCGGGGCTTGACCTGCGGCACGAGGTGGCCGGCGCCCTTGACCGTCACGTACTTGAGCGCGCCAAAGTCCTCGAGGAAGCCGGCGGTCTGGTCGTCACCCTCGGCGTCCTGGACCGTCCAGATCGAGCGCTTCTGCTGGCGTGGCAGCTTGAGCGACTCGACGGCCCAGAGGCCGCCGATAAAGTCGCAGACCATGTCGGCGTCGCCGTGGTAGATCACGCCCTGGACGCCATGGTCCAGCAAGAACGTCCAGAGCGGGCGCACGACCGCGCCCAGCGTGGCCTTATAGTCGAGCAGCTTGTGGGTTTTGATCTGCGCGATCGTCGAGTCGTTGAGCCCCTGGAACTTGCCAAACACGTCGATCGACGTGGTCGTGAGCGCGTCGCCGCTCCACGTGTCGATCTCGAGGTTCGTGTGCATGGCCGCGCGGACGTCCGGCAGGTTGAAGTAGCGCTCGAGGCTGCGCGAGTCGAGGCACATGCTCATGGGGTTGCCGATCGGGTGCGGCAGCCCGCTCGCGGGCGACAGCACCTCGCGCACGAGCGCGCGCACGCCGTCCTCGGTCGTGCCCACGCACCGGTCGTAGATGTCGTACGAGTTGATGTGGTACGAGTAGAGCGCCGTGAGCGCGTCGAGCATGGCGACGGCACAGGGCGAGCGTGGGTCGCCGCCCAGCAGCGCGTTCGTGCTGGGCTCGAACTCCTTGAGCTCCGGGCAGCTCGCGCGCACGCGCTGGTACAGCTCCGTGCTCAGCAACCCGTGGTAGTAGGCGTACACGAGCATTGAGAGCCCGCCAAACTCGTTCACGCCGTTGCCCACCACAAACTTGGTGAGCTGGATCTGGCGGTTTTCGTCGGTCTCTTGCGCGTTGCCCTCGACAATGCGCTTGGCGGTCGTGGGCACGTAGATGCCGCCGTAGCTCTCGCCGGATATCACAAAATCGTTGGCGCGCAGCCACGGAAACTTGTCGAAGAACGACTGGAGCGCCGCGTACAGCTCGTCGGCCTGCGCGAGGTCGTCGGACGCGTACACGGCGCTCGTGTTGTAGGAGAAGCCGACGCCCACGGGCGACTCGATGCAGAGCAAGTTGGCGTTTTGGTTCCACGCAAAGTCGTTTACACGCAGCGACTCGCCGTCGTCGTTGACCAGCAGCGGGCCGTTCTCGGAGAAGCACCCGGAGAGCGAGCTGGCGCCGGGGCCGCCGTTGAGCCAGAGCAGCACCGGGTCCGCCGCGGCGGTGGCAGTGCCATTGGCACTGCCATTGGCGGCGCCAGCGGCCTGCGACTCGGCGAAGAAGTAGAAGGCCTGGCCGCCGTTGCCGATGGACAGGTACCCGGAGAAGAGCCGCGCCGTGTAGCTCTCGGGCTTGCCTGGCAGCGAGAGGATCTCGTCCGCGGCGCCCGGGAACGTGGCGGTCGGAGAGGAGATGGAGGAGGCGGAAGAGGAGAACGACGAGGAGGAGGAGGAGATGGAGGAGCGGATCTGCGCCGATGGCGAGGAGACGAGCACGCTGCCGGCGACGAAGAGCGCGGCGGCGCCCAGCGCAAAGGCCGCGAGCTTGTGGACGCGCGCGCGCAGCGGCACGGCGCCGATGGGCGCGTACGCCGCGGAGGAGGAGGAGGAGGCCATGGCAAAGACGACCGAGGAGGAGGATTCGCAAGTGAGCGGAGCTGGAGGGGGAGAGGGGGAGATCAAGAACCGAGCCGGAGGAGATCCAGCGGAGGCGGAGGAAAACAACGCGGAATGGAGACGACGACGGTGGGACGCGCGCCAGTTGCGGCGCCACAAACGGCAAAGGAACGTGAAAAGCACAACGGTTCTGTTCGGTGATTACGCATCTACCGTTCGGATCAATCTTCCCGCAACGGCGGAACCGATCTGCTATCCTACCTTGTTTTGGAACATTCTGGCATCGAAAGCGTAACCGCATAGGCGCTTGGTTACGTCTCCCCACTTCAACTCGTCCCATTACTGTTGGAAGACGAACTGGTCCAGCATCGCCTTGGCCTCCTTCGGTTTGTCGCTCGGCACCATATGCCCGGCGCCCTTGACCGTCACGTACTTGAGCAGCCCAAAGTCCTCCACGAAGCCGGCGGTCTGGTCGTCCCCCGCGACCGTCCACGCGGCGCGCGGCTGCTTCCGCGGCAGCTTGAGCGACTCGACGGCCCAGAGACCACCAATAAAGTCGCAGGTCATGTCGATGTCGCCGTGGTAGATGAGCCCCTGGACGCCGCTGTCCACCAGCGACGTCCACAGCGGCGTCACGGTGCCCTGCTGCGTCAAGTCGTATCGGAGCACCTTGTTCTTGATGATCGCGTCCACCTCCTCGGCGGTCTTGTTGAGCAGCGACCCCAAGTCAAAGTTGGCCGACGTGAGCGACACGTCGTACCATTCGGCGATCTCGGACTTCGTGTGGAGTGCGGTGCGGACGTCCGGGAGGTTCAGGTACGTGCCGAGGCCCGAGAAGTCGAGGCACAGCGACATGGTGAGCCCGATGGGGCGCGGCGTGGCCTGCAGAGGGCCGTCCAGCTGGTCCAGCACGCTCTGGAGCCCCGCCAGGGGGTCGCCACCGTTGCACTTGGCGTAGATGTTGTAGTTGTTGATATCCAGCGACTGGATCTGCTCGTACGTGCTCATCACGGCAGCGACGCATGCCTCCGGTACGTCGTCCGTGATCTTGGCGCCCGGCACGAGCATGCCCGGACAGCCAGCGTCCACTGCGGCGTACGCCGCCGTGGAGATCAAACCGTGGAAGTACGCGAACGCGATCTTGCTAAGCGACGTGAACTCGTTCACGCCATTGCCCACCACAAACTTCTTCAAGTTGATACGCTTCGACGCGCCACCTCCCGTCGCCTCGTTGCCCTCCACGATACGCTTCGCCGTCATCGGCACGTAGATGCCACCGTAGCTCTCGCCTGAGATCACGAAATCGTTGGCGCGCAACCAGGGAAACTTGTCGAAGAACGCCTGCAGCATGTAGTACAGATCGTCGGCCTGCGCGGAATCGGACGACTCGTAGACGCCGCTGGTGTTGTAGGTGAATCCGACGCCGATGGGCGACTCGACGCAGAGCATGTTGGCGTTCTTGTTCCACGCGTAGTCGTTGACTCGGAGCGTCTTGCCGTCGTCGTTCACGAGAAGTGGGCCGTTCTCGGTGAAGCACCCGCCGAGCGAGCTGGCACCGGGACCACCGTTGAGCCAGAGCAGCACGGGGTCCTTCTCGGGGGTCTCGCTCTGCGACTCGGCAAAGAAGTAGAACCCTTCGCCGCCGTTGTGGAGCGGCAGGTATCCAGAGAAGAGGCGCGCGGAGTACGCGTCGGGCTTGCCGGGCATCGCGACGATCTCGTCGACGGCAGACGCCGACGTCGTCACGGTGCTCGCGTGGGATCGCACCAGGCGAGCGCCCTGCGCCGAGTGGCTGGGTCCCTTGATGAGCACCACGGCGACCGACACGACGAGCGCGAGGCTGGCGAGTCCCGCGACGTGGAGCAGGATGCGCTTACGGCGCGACAGCGTGCGCGACGACGAGGGCGCCGGGCTCGCGCCGTTGGCCGTGAGCGGCGTGGCTTCGCTCGTGACCGCCATGGTTTTCCCAGTTGCTGGTGGCTCGCAAAATGGAGAATGAACTCTTGCAGTAGGTAAAGCCGATGCCGCTGCGGCGACGGGCTCCGGATCTCCAGAGAGTGTGAGGGGATCAGGGTGGAATGATGGACGTTGTCAAGTGGAATGGTGGTAGCCATCATTCCTGGTATACTGAGTTGTCCGTCCGATTGCACACAGAAGATACGTTAGAACCCACGCTTCGTCAAGCCGCACACTCGTTTGGGTTGCCTCCCACGAGAGAGCATCCCGCATTACGCAACTCGCAGCGTCGCCAGCATCAACCGCTTGCAATCGACAATTGAATCAGTACTCTCCTACCACTCTGCATCGGCCGGTGGGAGTGAGGGCAAACGTGGCGTAAATAATGGTTTCGATTTTGTTTTTCAATGGTTTCGATTTTGTTTTTCTCTGGGCAGATTCCGCACTCGCTCAACACCTTCATCATCAGAATCATACACACGTTTCCGCGACTCTCCATCGTGATGCGTACATGGGCACTGTTACGGATTCAGCGTTGTTCACGCGTTGAGCACGAATTGGTTCAGCATGGCCTCGGCCTCCTTGGGCTTGTCGGTCGGCACCATATGCCCGGCGCCCTTGACCGTCACGTACTTGAGCAGCCCAAAGTCCTCGAGGGATCCAGCGGTCTGGTCGTCACCCGGGACTTTCCACAATGTGCGAGGCTGCTTACGCGGTAGTTTAAGCGACTCGACGGCCCAGAGGCCGCCGATGAAGTCGCACGCCATGTCGACGTCGCCGTGGTAGATCACGCCTTGGATGCCGCTTTCCACGAGAGACTTCCATAGTGGCGTGACGATCATGTGCTGGGTCGTGTCGTACCGAAGCACTTTGTTCTTGATGATTGGCTCCACTTCCTCAGCGGTCTTGTTGAGCAGCGAGGGCAAGTCAAAGTTGGCCGACGTGAGCGTGACACTGTTCCAAGTTGCGATCTCCTGCTTCGTATGGAGTGCCGTGCGGACGTCCGGCAAGTTGAAGAATGACTGCAGCTCGGACCAATCCAAGCAGGCGCTGACTGTCATTCGCAGTGGACGGGGTACAGCCTGGAGCGGCCCCGTGAGCTCCTCGATCATCGACTGCATACCTGCCATGCCGTCGCCGTCGGTGCAAGTTCCGTAGATGTTGTAGTTGTTGATGTTTCCGCTCTGGAGCTCCTCGCTAACAGCTCCGATCGCTGTCTGGCACGCCTCCGACACATTGCTCAGAAGCGTTGCTCCGGGTGTCAACAGACTCGGGCAAGCAGCATCCACTGCCACGTACACCTCCGTGGAGATCAAACCGTGGTAGTACGCGAAAGCAACCATACTCAGCGACGTGAACTCGTTCACTCCGTTGCCCACCACGAACTTCGTCAAGTTGATACGCTTCGACGCGTCGCCCGACGTCTGCGCATTGCCCTCCACGATACGCTTCGCCGTCATCGGCACGTAGATGCCGCCGTAGCTCTCGCCCGAGATCACGAAATCGTTGGCGCGCAACCAGGGAAACTTGTCGAAGAACGCCTGCAGCATGTAGTACAGATCGTCGGCCTGCGCGGCGTCGGACGACTCGTAGACGCCGCTGGTGTTGTAGGTGAATCCGACGCCGATGGGCGACTCGACGCAGAGCATGTTGGCGTTCTTGTTCCACGCGTAGTCGTTCACGCGGAGCGTCTTGCCGTCTTTGTTGACCAACAGTGGCCCATTTTCCGAAAAACAGCCTGAGAGCGAGCTGGCACCGGGTCCGCCGTTGAGCCACAACAGCACGGGGTCTCGCTTGGGCGTGTCACTTTGCGACTCGGCAAAGAAGTAGAACCCTTCGCCGCCGTTGTGGAGCGGGAGGTATCCAGAGAAGAGGCGCGCGGAGTACGCGTCGGGCTTGCCGGGCATCGCAGCGATCTCGTCCGTTGATCCGGGGAACGGCGGCGATTCTAAATGGCTCGGCGACGGCTCTCCGTTCGAGCGCACGTGGTGGGCACTGCGGTGCGCCGTCGGCTCGTGGTTCACGAACGCGAGCCCCACGAGCAGCACGATTGCGATGCCCACGAGCGCGACGAGCCGCGTGAGCACTTTCGCGCTCGCGGGGCCGCCGGCGCGGCGTGGCGCCTGCGGCGTCCTGCTGTTGTTGTTGGAGGACGACGTGAGCGGCGTAGATTCACTGGAGCGCGTCGCCATCGCAGTGTAAGTTGGCCGGAAGGGCGAGGCGGCGGGTGGCGAGCACGGGAAAGATCGCGAACTGGACGCTCGCGCCAGCAGATCGTTTTTTGGACCCCGACAGACTTGACAAGGGAGCTCAGTCGGCACATTCATTCGTGACAAATCGAAATCGGAATGAGGGTAGGCAGGAAATGTACTAGATTATGGTGAAGTGATTTGTATCTTACGCAGATGGTAATTTGTAAATTACCATCTGCGTAAGATACAAATCACTTGTAAACAGAGGAGGAATAATACCGGTATGTGATCGGTATTTAACCGGTATCTTTATTGCGGCTCCGCATCATCTCGGCGTGTTTTTGTCGAAGCCTTCCGTTGTTGGTGACGCTCTTGAAGTCGGGAGCGGGAAAAGTGGGCTGTGCTCCCGGTTGCAGCAGATCCGGCCAACAGACTTACGTCATACAAAACCGGGCTCCGAGTGGGGTGCCAACACCAACACCAACACCAACACCAACACCAACTCCAACTCCAACTCCAACAGCGGCCTTCACATCCACCGCCCAGCAAACCCGGACAGGACGCCAACGCCGCCATGGAGCGCATCTACTCGGCGTTCTTCACGTCGGACCGCCGGCGCTCGGACGTGGAGCTCACGGCCGAGGCACTCGCCAAGCACGACGAGGCCACGCGCCAACAGCTCCAGGCGTTGGTCGCGACCAACGCCAATGGCGCCAACTCTGCCAACGCCGCCAACAACAGCCAACAAGTCCGCGCCAACGATTCTGAAGCCGACGTCGACGCCGACCGACGTCGCGCCGTCGCCGACATTCTCGAGCCCGCGCGGCGCGACAGCAGCGCCGTCGTGGTCGTGGGCGACGACCTCTCGGCGCTGGACATGGCGCCGCTGACGTCCGCCAAATCGCCGAAGCGTGGGGAAGGGGAAGGGGACGGGGACCACGAGCTCGCGGGCCACCGGCGCGAGCTGGCGCGGCTCGTGAAGCAGCAGTACGCCGTGCGCGGGGACCTCGTGGGCGCCGCGCGCGCCGCGGCCCGCGCGTTCCTGCTGGCGTACGGCGCCAAGGCGTTCACGGCGCTGCTGCTGGCGTCGCGCAAGTGGGGCGCGAGCGAGTACGGCGGCTACGCGGACGCCGTGCGGCTGCTGCTGCGCGTGGACACGATCCGCTTCGGCGCGTTCTTCGGCGCGCTCGTGGGCGTGTTCCGGCTCACGGAGCTCGCGGCGCGGCTCGCGCGCGGCGGCCAAAAGGACTCGACCAACCTCGCGATCGCCGGCGGCGTCTCGGGGCTCGCGCTGCTCGTGGACTCGGCGGACCGCCGCAGCACGATCGCGCTGTACGTGTTCGTGCGCATGCTGGACGTCATGGGGCGCCACCTGACGGCCATCGGCGCGATCCCGTCGTGGCAGTACTCGTCCGAGTGCCTCTTCGCGACCAGCAACATCGCCATCATGTACGCGTTCCTTGTGGACCCGACGCTGCTGCCCAAGAGCTACTACAACTGGATCCTCCAGATGGGCGGCGTGACCCACCACGGGCTGGACTACGTCGTGCGCCAGGGCTGGCGCGGCGAGTCGGACGCGCAGGGCAACCCGATCGGCTTCCGCGGGTGCCAGCCGCACTACCACCTGTACGTTGCGACGAACACACCGCACAGCTATACTTCGCCTCCAATAACTCACCGATCAACTTGATTTGTGGTCTGTGTAGGGAATCGTGCATGACCCACGCCATCAAGGAGTGGGTGGGCGGGCTCGGCCGCGCCGTCCAGATCTACCTGCCGGTGCACTTCCTCCCGGCGATCTTCTTCAAGTTCCCGCGGCTCCAGAACGCTCCGCTGTCCACGACCGCCAGGATCACGTACGCGGCGCTCTGCTCCTCGGCGTTCCTCACATCGTACCAGGTGAGTGCTTTGCTCCCCCGTCTTTGTTGTAGGACGCGCTGACAACGTGTGAACTCCACTGCGACCCAGACCATTATGAAGTTCGTCGTGTGCATGATGCGGAACACCTTCCAGCACGACTACAAGATTGAGGCGTGTCTCGGTGGAGTGCGTTATTGTTGGGTCCATCCAATGCCGAGTGATCAGAGTCGCTGAACATGTTTTCCTCGCGTGTGTGAGTAGGTGGCCACGGGCGCGAGCCTCTTCTTCGAAGACCCCAAGCGCCGGTTCGAGCTGATGCTGTACTGTGTGCCGCGCGCGATCGACATCATCTGGCAACTCCTCAAGCGCCGCGGGTTCGTTCGCTACGTGAAGCACGCCGAGGTCGCGCTCTTCTGTCTGTCCATGTCGCTCATCATGTCTCGGCCGCCCGAGCACTTCAAGCCGACGTACCTCCGCATCTTGCGCTTCCTCTTCGGCCGCAACATTATTTAAGCGAACGGTGGATGGGAATGAGTGGAGGGAGGAAGCTTGTCTTGTCCCCTTGGTTGTTCCAATATATATCAAACTTAAATACAGGCTTGGGAAAAGCCTCTCCTTCCTACATCTTCTCGCAAATATCCATACCATCACACTTCATGAAGCACACAACTGTGCATGTCAGCTCTTACTGCTTGCCAGCCACATCCACACTAATACAGTTGCCGTGTCCGGCAATCCACCACCACCATACTCTACCACCTTCAACATCCACAGTTCTCCACCTCATTTTGGTTAGACTGCGCACCCGACATCTTCTCATCTCTCCACGTTCCGCTGCACGTACTGAGATCGTACGTCAGTCATGCTCACAGAAGACGACCATCGCCATAGACTGAGTCCCTCGTCAACTCTCGCTCATCAACGAAGTCATTGTTTCCACCGCCCGAGTGAAAAATGTCCATGGTGCTGCCATTCTTCACCACGCTCGAATAAGCAAAAGTCGACTTGCTTTGCCCGTTCAAGGCGCCACGTTCGCGAAGCCCATGCGCCTCGCACAGTGCACAAGGCTGCTGGTTGCAATCGTCGGTATGAAGTCCACAGCGGTCGCTTCGGGGTTTTGCAAACTGCTCGCAGAGCTCGTGGCTACACCGCCGCTCCAAAGCATGGTTGATACAGCCACTGCTGTCCCGACTAGCTGCGGATGTACACCCATCGTACCCACACTCCCGCCGGAACGAGTGGTACTCGCAAAATTGCGGTGACTCCACCAGGTTTTCACACCCTGCTTGCCAGCAGAAAGTTGCTTTACAGTGCGATGGGCACAGAGTCGTTGATGAGTTCACGTTCTCGAAACATCCAGGAAAACGACAGCTCTGCGAGTGGTACGTCGGCATGGTTTGGTCAAGATGGTCACCAAAAGCGGAGGGCATGGACTGGAGATTCTTGCCGGCGAATGAGTTCGTTTCTTGCATCCGAAAATGCCTCTTGCACAATCCTCGCTTCTGCGCTTGCTTGTCACATCCATCCATCTTGCAGAAATACTTCTTGATTTTTGGGCTGCTGATCTGCTTCATGTCCGCCGCTGCGGCCGCTGCAGCAGCCGCAGTCGCTCGATCCTTCTCGTCTCGAAGCTGCCGGGACCTCAGCGTTAATTCATCGACCGACAATGTCCCCGCTTGAAAGTTTCGGAAGTGTTCATCACAAAGCCCTGCTCGAGTGACAACGTTCGCGCAATCTTTCCCACGACAGGCTTCCCGTGACTTGGCACCCGATGACTTGGCTTGAGAAGCATTGTCCCACATCGCGTCACCTTCCGGCTCGGGCTGCACGGACTGATTGTTCACCCCTATCGACGGAAACTGGTATGGGCTGTTACCGTTGCCATCCCCGACGGAGACCACCAGCGGAGAGAACATGTTTTGGCACGACTCGCAGAAATCCCGGCCATAGCTTTCGCGGGAGCAAATCGGGTTGCTGCACGTTGTCGAGCCGACATAGCCGTTGCGCATGTCGCTGTTGGTGCTCCCAATTTGCTTGTTCACACCGTTGAGCGTCACAAGGGCTTGACGAGCATCACTCTCAGACGAGGACATGCCGCTGTTCACGCTGAGACTCGCCATCCTACCCGTAGTGCCACTGGAGGAAAAGCGGTCAAGGCCAGGGGGAAACGTTGTGTTTGGATCAACGGCACCGGAAGCAGATGGAAGGAAATGAACCCCACCTCCTTGATTCTGATATCCGGACGATTCAGCGAGAGTCGGTCGAGCAGCGGTTCCGTCGGACTTGTTTCCAAAATGGCGTTGGTTCACATGATGCTCACAAACGGCGTTGCCCGGGAGTGCTGCAGCCCCGCAAGACGGCACAGTGCATGTTGACGCGACTCCAGTCTGCCCGCCTGTTGGATTCATCCGTGTGATCTGGATAGCTTGATTCGTCTTGTTCCCGTGGTGTTGGCACAACCCCGATGCATACGGAGCCACATTTCCGCACCCAGAAATGGAGCAGAGCGGATGACTGCGAGTTCCATCAGAACCATGGTCCGATTCTTCGCCTTGACGTGATGCCGATGTGGTCCCTGCGCCACCAGGGGTAATCTGGCCCGAGTGATACTTGCACAGCCCTCGACTGGAATGAGCTTGTAAGGTACACCCTCCGACCGTACAGACCCCGTTTTCACCGTCACTTTCGCCGCCTCCGTCCGTGTCACTCAAGTGTCCGTCAGCATCCCGTGCCGCCGCACCGTCACGCGAGAGGTTATGTTTCTCGTAGTAATGCATCGTGCATAGCCGATCTCGCTGCGAATTTTTCGTGCACGTAGGATGCGAACACCGCCGGATCTCCTTTTGTAGCCGCGCCAGTGCGTCTTCAAAACTCTCACCGGTCGTCGACTGCTTCGCGATCTCTTCGGCCTGCTTCAAGATCACATTGCCGTGCGTACGGCACAAGTGGTTGCGCTGCGAGTGCTTGTTGCAGTTAGGGTAGCTGCACATCGTGTAGGCGCTGTTGAGCCGTCGCTTGTTGATGTGCTTGGGCAGCCGCCCCGTGGCCATGAGCAGCTTCTCGTGGCCGCGGCAATAGCCGCGTCCTTGGTCGTTCTTGAAGCACCCGAACGTGCGGCACACGGGGACGTTCTGCGCGCGGTTCGCGAGGATGCGGTGGAGCGCCTCTTTGCCCTCGGCCAGGTGCTTGTCGCACATACTCGAGTGCAGCAGCGCCTTGTCGCGGCAGCCCGGGAACCCGCACGGCGCGACGATCACGTGGCGGTTGCAAAACTTCCCGTAGGCTTGGGACACGCGCGCGCGGTTCGGGCAGTTGTGGTACTGGCACTTTTCGTTCTTCTGCTCGATCTTCTGCTGGCTCAAATCGGGCTCGTCCGTCGAGTCGACGAACCGCGAGTAGTCGCTCGCGTCGGCCACGCCCGTGGCGGCGACGACGGGCACGGCCGGGCGCGCGACCGAGGCGCCCGCCATGGCCGCGGACGTCGTGGTCGAGCGCGTGCTGCTAGCGTCCGACGTGGGCGACGTCGAGGCCGAGGACGACGGCCCGCCCGCGAGGTGGCGCTGGCTACCGCTCTGGAGGAGCGACGCGTGCGCCATGCTCAGCGGCGCGACCGACGACGGCGCCGTGAGCGACGACAGCGACGAGAACGCCGACGACATCTGGAACGACGACGACACGTCGTTCATGCTCGCGTCTCCGCTGCCGGCGTGGCCACCCATGCCGAGTCCGCCAGAGTCGCGCCCGCCACCCAGAAAGTCGTTGAACTCGAGATCGAGGCCGCCGCCGCCGCCCGCGTGGCCGACTGGCTTGTACTGTTGCTGCTGTTGTTGCTGCTGTTGTTGGGAGTCGAGGATCGCCGCCGGGCGCCAGAACGGCGCGGGTGTCGAGTCGGCGACCGTCTGCTGCTGCTGATGGTGCTGCTGCTGTTGGTCGTGCGCCGTTGGCGGCGCGAAGCCGCGCAGCGAGTTGTCCATGTTGCTCATGGTCATGGTCATACCGAGGTTGCCCATGCTCATGCCCATGGTGGCCGCGAACGACGGCGGCGGCGCGTGGTGCGGGTGGAGCTGGTGGTGGAGCCCGTAGGCGCCCTGCACCAGGGACCGCCGCTGCGCGGCCGCGGCCTCCGCCGCCGTCATGCCGCCGCGTCCGCCGCCGCCACTCCCGCCTCGTTCGCCGGCCGGCTTCCGCTGCATTTCGCCGAGAGGAAAAATACGAGTTTCCGCCGACAACGCTTCCGTTTTTGTTCCGCGTCCCCTGTGCGAGCAGCGGACCCAGAGTCCCCGAAGAGAGGAGGAGCGGAGGGGAGGAAGGGCGGGCCGCTCGCCCCGCGCGCGGCAGCTTTGGGTATGGGTTGGGATGAGAGGCGCGGAAAAAAGGGAAGGGGAAGAAAGCCGCGAAGGGAGGGCGGGAGGCGGAGGCCGCCTGCTCGTGGTGGTGGGGGATGGTGGTGTTCTCGCGTAATTTATGAGGGTTTCTGTTCTCGCGATGCTTTTCGCTTTCGCAACGGTATTTTTTTGTGTGAGGTTGCGGACCTTCTTCCTTTCTTCCCGCTTGATTTTTGTGGAATGCGAGCCAGGGCTCTGTAACTGAGTGTGTTGTGGAGAAAAGTGAGATGGGGGGAATTATCCCCAGCCACATGAATAAAATACGGAAACGCCAAAGTCGCCAGTGTAGTTTACGATGTTGAAGTGACGCTGGGAAGCTCGAGTCAAGAGAGCAATATCGAGGCGCACGACCCTGCCCCGGCTTCGTCAAGTCGAAGAAGGCACGCCGAGAAGAATTGTTCTCATAGCGACCTTCCATCGTTCTGCACGACCTCTTGCAGCGTGCATCTCACTTGGTGGAGTCGTTTGGATGCCTTGTTCCGTCCAGTACCGAGTCCACAAGACTGGCTTCGACGCCAACTGAATTTTCGTTCTCCCCAAGACTCGATGACTCTCTCTCCGCGAAAATAACCACCCTCGAATTTCGAACGTTGTTGGATCACTGCCATCCCTGATACACCTAGCCCTTTTGTAGCGCGGCACCTCCAGATGGCGATTATATCCCGACTGCACCATGTGCAGTGAATCCATGCTTGAAGGAGCATCCAACTCACGCTCGTGAACCAACCTGGACCAAGAATTCTCTGGTGGGCGCCTCGAGGTGAGCCATGTCGCGGGTGTACAGTACAGGGACCTCACTTCACCACAGTACGTTGAGCATATCGTACATGTTATTCTTCGTTCAGCAAGTTGCTTTGGGCTGGCGGTTGGCTGTCTCAGCATTCATGCCTACATACCCCACAACTCAGCTCGGTCACTTCGACTTCGCTTTCGTGTTCTTGTTCTCGTCGGCAAGGATTCCGTCCGCATCGTCGCCAACACGCGAAGAAGAACCTCTACACTGAGTGCTCGAACTAGTTTGAAGTTTCGGCAGGATCTGTGGCTGCGACTGTTTTTCGTTTTTTTCTTCTTCTTCTCCATCCGTTGGGATGAGCTTCTCGCTTCAGCCAACCACAGCCACGGACCCGAATAAGGCGGCCTCTGATGACGTGACGGGATCCAACACACCCGTTCCACGCAAATTGTTCTTGGGAGGAATGTGACCGTGAGTTCTCCTGGCACCATCAGCGTTGGCTTGGCCTTGTGGATCCGATCCAACAGCGTAATCCGCCAACGATATTGCTGCTCCCTCTGGAACCGATTCCTTGCCACTGACACTGGTGAGCCGAGGCTCTTGGGAACGTGTGCCATGCAGTTGGCACGGGCGTCATCTTCAGAGATGCTCCCTCCAGGGTGACCAGGGATCTGTGCCGGTGACAGATACGTCCACCACTTTGCGCAAGGGCGTGATGCAGCGATCTTTGCTGTTTGTGTGTTGTGTGGAAGTCTGAGGTGTTGAGCATTCACCAACCACCGAACAATCTTCACTCCATGTGTGACGAATCGTAAGCACGGTCACTGTTATTAGCTGAGATTTCCAGCTGCTTGATCCTTACATTGCCACGAACTCGTCTGAGTTGACTGTGAACGGCATCCGAATGGATCCGAGTGGTCCAACTCCGTTGGATCTGCCGACGTTTGTGCTGTACGTACAACGGCAAGTTTGTACGAGCCTGGCAACTCTCTGCGAGTCTTCACTTGCGCGCCACACTTACATATCCAACATGGCACCTCGTTAGTCGCCACCATGTCTGCCACGCCAGGCAGATCTCCTAGCAGGAAACTGTCTGTGCCATGGCATTCCGTACGTGCCTAGGAGCAGGTACTGCCATTCGTGCTCTGACGCAAGTGTCTCTTCGCACCGGAGACACCCGGACGCGACCGACAAGACCACACGCACCGCAAGCGAACGTGCATGGTCCGCCCTTGCTGCTCTTTCCCTCGAACGACGTGGCATTCCCGTGGCACCGCCACGTACCTATAGTTTCTAGTCGCAGATACGAAGCGCACACCGCGCTGCCATGGATCGTGGCCGATGAATCGTGGCAGTGTTGCTCAGATGATGCTCTAGATCTCACATCCTTTGCATGAGATCTTACGGTACTGTACACGTCAGAACCCGTTTCGGACCGGGTAATAAACCCAAGACGTGTTTTCAGCCTAAACAGTGTTTACAAGAGCTGTACTGTTGAGTCCTTCCTAAGTTAACCCACCGTGACCAGAGAGCTGTCCTCAGAATCATCAGCATCGATCACCATGGTCATCGCCGTCGTCCGCGCGTACGGCGCCTTCGCCACGCGCCCCGCACGCCTCCTGCAGCGCCGCGCGGGCTCATCGCCGTCGTCGCTGCTGCTGCTCCACCGCCGCGCGTTCGCGTCGGCCTCTTCGCCACTCCAGACGCCCGAGGAAGGCGACGCTTCCGCGACCGAGCGCCGGCTCGTGTACGAAGGCCCGATGGCGCGCGCCGTGCGCCTCATGAAGGGCGTGTCGGTCACCTCGTGCTTCCTCACGACCGTCGGCATGCCCGTGCTCTGCTTCCTCAACGAGCAGTCGGCCTCGGTCGTCGGCAAGTGGGCCATGTGCGGCACCATCATGGTGCGTCCTCACGGTCTCTTTTGACTCGTCCATCATTCGGTGCTGACGTGTTTTGATATGCTGCGTAGCTCTTCGGGCTGGGCACGACGTCGCTGTACCACGTGCTGTTCCAGCCGTACGTGCTGCGCATGTGGGTGGACGCAGCGCCCGACGCGCCGCTCGCGCTGCGCGACGACACGGTCGTGACGGCCGAGACGCTGACGCTGCTGGCGCAGCGCGGGACGCAGCAGTTTGCGCTGGGCGACGTTTCGCGCCCGGACACCAACTCGATGCACCCGATGCGGTCGTTCTGCGCGCAGGGCAAGAGCTATTTCATCCATCCGGAGGAGCTCCAGGACGACGCGCTCGTGAAGAAGCTCATGGGCGACGACTTCCAGGTCGTCAAGAAGGACCCGGCGGCCAAGGAGCAAGAGGAAGACGACTACTACTAGACAAAGAGAGACAGAGACAGTATGGCAATAGAGATGTATCTCCCTGGTGGGTACTGTAGTTCGTTAGTGCCGTTCCACGGCCTCGATGTAATCATAGCTGTTGAGCGCGTCCTCGCTCGCGACAGGCGTGTCGTTTTCGAGCGGATTGCGCTGTTGCACGGGCGCGGGCTTGGTGAGCGGCGCCGCGTCCTCGCTCTCCGAGAGCATCGACATGGACGCAATGTCTTCCGACATCTCGCTATCAACGCAAGAGAGAGAGACACACAAAGGCTGAGTACGGCACGCAACGACAAGCCTACCGACGGGACGTACCTCGCGACTTCTTCCTCCTCCTCCTCCACTTCCTCCTCAAAGTCGCTACCGTAGTTGTCGTCGTCGTCACCACCGCCGCCATTAGCGTCGTCTTCATCGTCGGCTCGCTGGGCGCTCGCGGGTTTGGGAGAGGCACCTACCACGGGCGCTGGTGCCTCCTCGGCCTCGTGAAGCGCTGTGCCCTTCAACTGCTGCAGCACACCCGTGTCGTCCTCGGCCTCCATCTCCTTGAGCTGCTCCTCGAGCGACCGCAGCCGAGCCGCGGCAGCGTCTTCGTCCAGATCGTCTTCCTCTTCTTCCTCCTCCTCTGCGTGTCTTCTGTTGTGAGTGGTATCTTCCTCTTCGTCGCCACTGGTCTCTTCTCGCGGAGGCTCGAAGCGAGAGCCCGCAAGGCTCATGCCCGGAAGCGAAGGCAGCGAGCCGAGCTTCGTGGGGACGGGAGGAGGGCTAGCGATTGAAGGAGATCGCTCTTCCTCCTCCTCTTCCTCCTCGTCTCTTTCGTGTTCTTGCTCTTTATGGATACTGAACCGCCCGGAACGTGCTGTTATGTGCGGCGCCGCGACTGACTTTCTCCCAAAGTCCTCGCTCTGGCTGTGGTTCATGCTCGCAGATTCAGCGAGCGACTCTTCTTCGAACGACCCGCCCGCGACCTCCTCAGCCATGCTGGCGTCCAGTGGCTCATCGTCATCGTCTTGCTCTTGAGCGTTCGTTTGCGGGACTGGAGTCGCAGTGGGGATGGCGGCTACTGCCTTGAGAGGTGGCGGCGGGAGGTCCTGTGTGGGGACATTCGTGGCAGGAGGGCAGCTTGACGCCTCCGGCCGCGTCTGCCGGTCACGCTCTTTGTCCGCAGCTTCAGATTCACCATAGCGAGGTGCCATCGATCCCAAGACCGACGCTGGCGCTGGCGCGCGAGTCTCCGTCTCACGCGCGAGGGGCTCGACGTCTCGACGCAGCATCTTGATCAGCACGGGCGTCGTCTCGTCGGCCACCGCGACGCGCACGCGCTCACAGAGGCGCGCCGGCTCGCGCCACTCACTCACGCTCTTGCCGTCCAGCCCCGCCTCGGCGAGGAACACGGCCAGCGAGTGGTCCAGCTCGAGGCACTCGAGCATGTTGCGCACGAGCTCGAGCGCGACGCACGCGTCTGCGCCCCACGCCTGGAGCATCGCCGTCGCGGGCAGCACGTTCGTCTGTGACGCACGCGGGACGCCCGTCGCGTCGGCGCCCGAGCTGCTGCTGTTGCTGGCATGAATGGTCCGGAAAACCGCGGCGCGCAGCTGCGCCTACGCGACGCCCGTGTTAAGTGAGACCGTCCTGACGTCGGCAATGGGCACCAAGTGCTCGTACCTTGATCTTGCCCAGCACGCCCTGGGCCTCGAGCGCGCGTGTGACCTGGTCCTGGAGCTCCAGCTCCTCGGCCGTCACCGCCATCGCCGTCATCGTGGCTTGCTTGCTTCTGCTAACGCTACCGGCGGTTGCGGCTTCAAACCATGGCTGTTCGTTTTCCGACCGACGCTGCATACACTTAGTTAAGATGCTTCATCCCTTGTAGAATCCTAGAATACGGGATTATGTACCTAAGTGAACCTCGTCCAGTGTCTTTTCAAGGCGAGATCTCATCTCCAAGATTACAGAAGACGGTGGGCTTCGACATTTTGCGGTGGAACGCGAATCGCAAGACTGCTGCGTGTGTACGACATGAGAGAAGGTGGTGCTTTGTTTCTTCGTTATTGGTTTGCGTATACGCGACAGTATCACAGGCAGTCGCAGTGAACGCGAGTGCGCAATGTCCTTTTCCACACACATTTTAAGGCAAATCAACGCGTTCACGCCGCCGCAGTCTCGAGCTTGGAGGGTCCTTCCATCAGAGCGCAGCCTCGTTCGAGGGTCATGAAGTCGTGGCAGCCGCGTGGCGACGCGCCGGGGGCAAGTGCGTTGATCCTGCTCGTAACCGCTCGCCGTCCGCGCAAATATCGTCGTACAAACGCTCAAACGTGGCGGGCGAGAACGGCGTGAACTCGGCCGCGTACGTCCACAGCGCCGTGCAGAACTGGTCGCGCTGCGCGTCCGTGACCTCACCGCTCTTCTGGGACTCGACCACCGCGCTGTCGATCTGCTCGCCGATCTTCGCGACGTAGTCAAACATCTTCTCGACCACGACCTCGTCGCTCTGCGTCTTGGACCAGTCCTTCATGATCCTCACTTTCTTGAGCTCCTGCTTGATCTCCTTGAGCCGCTTCTCCGGCTTCCACTTGTCCACAAAGTTGCTGCTGCTGCCGCTCTCATCAAGCCGTCGCTTTGAGGATGAGGTCTTCTCCGAACTAGCTGGTTTCGATGAACTCGACGACCGTGACTGCACGGTGTCTCCTTCGCGGTGCTGCTTTGACTTTTTCCGCGGCGAGTGGTTGTCGTCGCCACGACCAGCACTGATGTGATCACCATTCTGACTGGTGCTCTCCCCCGAGGCAGAACGTTTTGTGCTGCTCTTGGACGAGGAAGAGGGCTGGTCTCGTCGTGCAGAACTGCTCGGTGCGCGGCTGTCGTCGGCGGACTCCGGACGCGGAGACCTGGACGGAGCCGATGTCGGTGGCGGAGACGACGAAGGTCTGCGCGCTGACGAAGTAGTGCGGTCACGGTCGCGATCGCGATCACGTTCTCCACGCTCTCGCTCGCGATCACGATCACGATCACGCTCGCGGTCACGGTCGCGTGACCGGTCGCGCTCTCGCTCTCGGCCTCGCTCCCGAGATCGCTCTCGAGAACGATCGCGCTCTCGAGAGGACTCGCGCTCCCGTCCGTTGGTCTGTGTATGGATCTTCCGAATCGATTCTTCGGGGTTCTCTTCGCGGGAACTGTCATGGCCACCACCGCCCAGTGACCGCGCCGCGAGTCGCTCGGCAGCACGCTGCATCCTGCCGCCCTTCACCGACGCGCCGTTCACGATCGCGCTGATGTTGGCCTCGAGCGACTGCGTCGGGTTCTGCGCGCCGCTCATCATCGACGCGGCGATCTGGACCACGCGCGGCTCCCCAGCCGAGCCGGACAACGGTGGGGGCAGCCGCTTCACCAGATTCTCCGCGCGTTTTTTCAGCCGTTCGCCCTTGAGCGCGCGCTGCTGCTGCATCTGGAGCCGGTCGTCGTTCAAAATGTCTTCCCAGGCACCAAAGCCGTGGACAAAGATGCCAAACAGCAGCGACGCGTCCTTCTTGCTGTTCCAGTCGTGCTCGCGCTCAGCCCAGGTCCACGCCGGGAAGTCGCGGCCGATGCCCAGCACCGACGCGTCCGAGTGCTTGGCCACCAGCGCGTACACGGCGCTTGGTCCCTTGTTGGTTGGCGCGCCAATGTCGTACAGTGCGCGCTGCACCGCGACGCGCAGCTTGAGGTTCTCGTACAGACGCTCGATGATCTGCGACGGCTTCACCTCGACCTCAGCAAACTTGAGCGCGTCCTTGTTGTCTTCGAGCGCGTGCTTGACCGCCTCCGCGAGCTCGCTCGAGAGCTTGAGCAGCCTCTCCTCCGACATCTTACAGAAGCTCTCGAGCCCGGCGCGCACGACAAAGTTGGACGGCTTGTATTCGTCCGCGAATGACTTGCGATGGTCACCCGCGGCAAACAGGTTGACGTCCGTGAGGTCGCCATAGCGGATGAGCCCGCGGATGACCGACCGGACGACGCGGGCGTCGGGCTTGTTCGAGGACGACGACGCGAGCTCGACCACACGCGGCTCGATCTTGGGCTCCATCACGCCTACGCTCCCACCGCCTCGTGTGTCCTGGTCGTGGTCGCTGCCGCTGCCCGAGTGCGTGGTGCTGGAACGCACCATCTTCGTCACGAGACCGCCCGCAGCGGGGGCCGAGGCCGCTTGACCCGGCGTCGGCTTCTTCGCCGGCACCGCTGGCGTGCGCGTGGTCGTGCTCGCGCCGCCGCCGCGCCCCAGCAGCTTCTTCTCGAGCCGCGACCGCGCCGAGTTGACCTTGGCCTTGAGCCCGGCGGCGGCCTTGCTGCCGAGCCCGAGGCTCATGCGCTCCATCTCGTTGCCCGACTCGGGCGACATGACCGGCGAGCTCTTGGGCGGGCTCGCGCGCGCCATCGGCGCGGCCCCAGCGCTTCCCAGCGGTTTCTTCGCGGCGGCCGCCGCCCCCATCGACGACGAGGAGGAGGACGCTGCCGACGGCGGCGGGCGGCGCTTCTTCATGTCGCGCTGGATCTCCTCGATCGTGCGGCGGTCGCGCTTCTTGGTGCCGAGCGCCATGAGCCCCGGCTCGGTCTTGGCCTGCTCGCGGAACCGCGCGACCGCGCGCGTCGGGTTCACGTTGATGGGCTCGGCGCTGGCTGCGCCCTTGTCGTCGCGGCGCGAGCCGCCGAGCCCGTTGCTGCCGGTTCCTCCGCTCGACTCGATGCTGTACTTGCGGTCGTCGCTCGAGCGCGCGGACGGCTTGCCGCTCTTGCTGTCGCCTTCCTTGTCCGAGTCCGAGTCCGAATCCGAGTCCGACGACGAGCCCGAGGACGAGGACGACGAGTCGTCGTCGTCGTCGTCCGAGCTGCTGCCCTTGCGGTCCTCGCGGTCCTCGTCCTGGTCGTCGTCGCGCGCCGACAGCGTCGCCGCGCGCTCTTCCTCGTCGTCGCTCATGGTGACGAGGGGAATGCGCGGGGAGACACTGGGGTTACGCGGCGATTATCTATCGACACATATAGATAGAGAAAGAGCCACACACAGAGACGGGGGATACGCGACCGTGAGTATCCCGTGACGGATCCATGGCCGCCGGAGAAGAGGAGCGTGTACACGTACAGCGCAGGGGGGACGATGTGGGAGACGAACGCACCGATTTCCCCCACAGAGTGAAGAGCTCCTGCGCCGCGCCTTTGTGGGCGTTGTACGCGGTCTTAGCAGGCAAATGCGGGCTCAAAATGCGCAGCACGCACGTGCGGATCCAGCGGAGCGCTTGGTTTTACGGTGCGGCGCGTAGTCGGCGAGAGACCGCGACGCGAAGAGACCGAGCGCGGCGTGATGGGGATGGCGTTTCGCCGCAAACCTCCAGTGTGTTCGTTGCGGGGGAGCTGCACCCACGCGCAAGAGGGGAGCGTCAATGCACCCCTACTCTTGATTGGCTAAAATACATAACATAATCATTTTAACCACCAATGGCAAAGCCTCTGTATAAAAAAGGCGGCATTGATTGGTCGAAAACAAAGAACCAATCGCGCTGTTGGGACCCGAACCGTTGAGCGCCAAAGGAAGAGCTCATCATCCCTCCTCCGGCAACAATTATGGTGGTCAAGGGCCTGAATCTCCGCGGCGTGACCGAGTTCTGCCGCGCGTGGCTGCGGCAGCCGGAGCTGCTGCTGCCGCATCTCTCAGTGCGCGGTACGTGCGCCGCTCGCTGCGCTTTCCGCGCGTGGTCCGGCGGCTCGCTGACGCGCTCTGTGGCCTGCGCTGTGTGTGGCGCCGTCGTTAGACCTGAATGAGATCTCGTTCCAGGCGCTCCACGACCGCGGCTTCAAGGGCGTGGTCTTCGACAAGGACAACACGCTGACCGTGCCGCACCACCACGAGATCGCGCCGCACCTCCAGGTAAAATCGGTCGAAAATCGTCGCAGCAAAATGGGCGGAGCTGACAGTGGCCACGGTCTCACCATCACGACCGTAGAAATCGTTTGACGAGTGCAAGCGCGTGTTCGGCAACGACCGCGTGCTCATCTTCTCCAACTCGGCGGGCTCGAGCGACGACGCCGGCTTCAAGAAGGCGGCCCAGATCGAGCAGGAGCTCCAGTGCGCTGTGCTGCGGCACAACCAAAAGGTGAGGCGCTCTGCTCGGACGGTGAGGGGATCAGTACTGATCTGGTCCGTTGGGGCTTGGCGCTGTTGCTGTACGATCGACAGAAACCCGACGGCATCGACCACGTGACGGCGTACTTTGGTGCCGAGGCGCAGGAGCTCGTGATGATCGGCGACCGGTACTCGACCGACGTGCTGTTCGGCAACCTCAACGGTACGTGCGAATCTTTTGCAGCCGCCGTGCCCCTCCGTTCGCCAATGGGTTAGCACCCACTATCCGATACGAAGTTCTCTCGTTAGCGCACGCCATGGGAACGACGCGGGCGATGCCGCTTCTGCGCAGTGGCGGTGGTGAGCAGCGGCTGATGAATGCGGGGATGGAACTGATGGCTGCGTTGTGTTGCTTTGCAGGTTTGCTCACGATCCGAACTGACCAATTCACGCACGACGGGGAAAGCGTGATCAACGTCCAGATGCAGAAGATCGAGGCGAAGCTGATCGCGCGGCTGGTGCGCGCGGGCGCCGGCGCGCCGGACCATCCGCTGGTCAAGGACGCCGCGTCGCTGGTAGCGGACGTTGTCGTCGTGCAGGGAGCCGCTCCGCAAGACGCTGAATAGAGGAAGAAAGTTGAGCCGACTCTTAGAGTGTCAGCTCCAAAGAAGAGCCTAAATGCATAATGACGACTCGGACCCAGCCGCCAGGCGTGAGTTAATCTGCTGTAGAAAGTGATGTTGGGGGCTTGACCAGCTCAGGCGGTTCGCACCCCTACACAAGGCAGCCCGGACGGATCGAGTTCGCTCCTTCCTCCCCAGGTGGACTGCCAGTCTCTCCCACAGGTGGTGCCACCACGACCACTGTTTGACCACCAGTCGGCGATCAGCTACAACGACTCGCACCGTGGCTGGACGCTTAGCCTGAAGCGGCCGGTCACGTTCCGCGATACCGGTAAACCCAACGCGACGCAGCCCAGGCGAGACACGCATAGCTCGTCGTATCCGCATACCGTATGTTGAAGACACTGCTCATGCCCGCCACGAAAAGTTTACTCCGCCCATGTCGCTCGTTGCCTCCACTTTAGGTTCAGACAAGAGCTATGCAGAGAAAACACTGCGGAGCGCGTCCATTTCACTATGTACAGCGATGGATGTCCGACAAGATGATTCGCCAACTTCATGTTGCGTTGTGGGCGTCGCGACAGTGGATGACGACGCGGGCAGTTGCGGTTGACCAGCGCTGCAACGAACTTCTTCCCACCGAAGATTATCAGGCGCAACGAGAAGCCGGCACGCCACTGGCAAGCAAACCAAACACTGGGTGCGAGGGAACTTCCCGCGAGGCTGCCCATCATGTTGCACCGAGTCAGCCGTGACGTCCCAGCTGCAACATGATCCCGACTTTATTTTTTGAGACAGGGTTTTGGCCAATCAAAACGGGTAATGGTTAACCTGAGTAGCGATGATTGGTTGAAAAGAAAAAAGAATGAGTTGTAGAGTGGTGGTCTGCGTGCACTTTCCCAACCAATTGCTTTCCGTGAAATGAGCTCTTCGTTCTCAAATGGCTTCACTCATCACGGCCAGCACATGGTCTGCATACAGCGGATTGGGGTTAATGGGAGACCTCGGGAGCACCTGTTTCCAGTAGGGGAACTGGCCACATGGGGGGCAGAGGGGCTCTGTGTTCTTCGTCGCTGGCCGATTGCCTTGGTTGTCTCTGCGCCGCCCTGGCGCCAGCAGCCGACACAGACAAGCTGGTGCCGAGTGCGCAAAGCAGAGCCGCCCCGAGAGGCATTTGGCTTGGCATGAGTGGCGCCGAGTGGAAGTGGAGTGTGGTTGTCGGCTTCTCTTGCTCGCCTTGCGGGTTGCGCTACGCTGCGTGACTCGCGCTACTGCGGTGGTTGGGGTGATTGTGCCATTTGGGACCTTCGCATCAACCCGGCAAACGGGAGGAAGCGGTGGCAGTCACACACGCAAGTGGCTTTGCTGGTGACTACGAATCTCGGAACCGCTCGACTCGCTCGCGCTCCGTCGGCTCCGCATAGCCCATTTCTTTACTGCTCGGCAGCAGTCCCAACCTCCTCGCGTCGCGCGGTTCGACCACCATGCCACTCACAGTGTCGTTCCGCGGCGAAGGTGCGTCGGTTCCCGTCATCTCCTTTAACTTGCTCTGTGCTCCGGCGCTTACCATCGTGAATCGATTGCCAAATAGGTCCGCTTCGCTCAACGCGCGCGTCGCAGCGCTTCGGCGCGTCGCGCAACCGGTCGCTCTTCGCGTCGGCGACCAAGACGCCGGCGCCCGCGACCGCCAAGTCGCCAGCCACGGCGCAGCACCCGCCGCCGCAGGAGCTCTACCTGTGCGACTTTTACGAGAATATCTGGCAGGCACACGAGCAGGACAACCAGCACGTGCTCACCAAGGTCGCGACGGCCACGGGCGTGCGCACGGCGCGGCGGCGGCGCAACCCGGCCAAGCACCGCCTCGTGGACGTGGCGCAGGTCGCGCACGTGCTCACGACCGTGCTCGACTTCCGGAGCGAGTACCCGCACTTCACGAACGACCGCACGAATATCTGGGCCGGGCCCGGCAGCAGCGCGTTCACCGAGGACGACGAGGCCAACGACCGCTCGCACACGCTCATGTCGCCCATCCAGAGCGCGCAGGGCATGAAGTTCCCCAAGTCGGCGCCGCAGCTGCGCCTGAGCATGCTCGCCGACGACGTGCTGGACGAGCGCGACGACGAGGACTCGAGCGACGACGACGACGAGCGCCAGTCGAGGCATCACCACGCGGAACCGAGCGATGTCGAGTCGTCGTTTGCGTCCAGCGCGGCGTTCCCGCCGGAATTGCGACGCGCGCGCAGCATCGTCGAGGGCGGCGCGCCGCCCAAGAAGCAGCAACAGCCAGCGCTGCCGGCGCCGCCATTGAGCATCGACTCGGCCGTGCCTCCGCCGTCCGTGGACAAGAACGGCTCAGTCATCTTCTCGTCCGTGTTCCACGACGCGCACGACCGCAACTGGAGCATCCGCTTCCTACTGGGCATCCACGAGCCCATCCGCCACGCGCTGTACGTGACCGACCGCTTCCTCGAGCAGAGCCTGCGCGAGCAGCAAGTCGAGACGCTCGCGTTCCACGCCGGCGAGTTCTTCGCGTGGTTCAAGACGTACTTTGTCGAGTACGTCACGGCGCAGCACGACGCCAAGCTCAAGGTGCTCCACCCGCTGCTCAAGCTCAAGTACTCGACCAAGCAGGAGATCCAGCGCTCGTACGACGAGATCCGCGGGCTGCTCGCGCAGATCCTCGCGCAGAAGTCGCAGCTCGTGGGCGCGCCCGCGACGGCCGACCGCGCGGGCTGGCTTGTGCGCCTGGACGCGCTCCAGAAGGGCATCCGGCGGCTCAACATGACGCTCCACGCCGTGCTCAACCTCGAGGAGAAGGACCTCCACCCGGCCATGGGCGCGGCCTTCAACGAGCAGACGTTCCAGAGCCACGTGCTCCCGCGGCTCTTCCGCGCCATCAAGCACAAGAAGATCGTGGTGCCGTGGATCGTCGAGCGCAGCAAAGTCTGGGGCGGCGTGGCCGAGCAGCAGAGCTTCCAGGGCATGCTGCCGCTCACCTCGCGCTTCATGTACAAGAAGGTCTGGCGGCCCTACTTCATGAGCAACGTGGCCGTGGCCATGAACCACCTGAACGAGTTCGACCTCGCACCGGCCGCGTCGCAAGCGCACGAGCGCCGCGACATTGGCTGCGTCATGCAGTGAACACAAACAATACCATTTATTGTACACTACAGTTCGCGCACGCACGCTCCCAACACCTATCTGCCATTTGCTCCTCACATGCCTTTGCGCGATGCATGGAAGATAAGCTCTCGCAAAGAAACACACAAATTGTAATGAGATACATTCACATCAAAAACTGCATCACTTCCGTCTTCTAGCGTGCGATGTTTCCGCACGTGATCGAGGCAAGAGGTTGTCTTGGCTGTCCTCCTTCCCTACTCGTCGTGTGAAAACGCGTCGTCATCTTGGTCGAGATGCGGCGACGCTTGAGGAAGCGTGATGGCCTTTTTCGGCGTGACGGGCTTCCGCGAGCGCTTGCGTCCAAGACTGCGCACCGGTGGTGGGGGCGAAAGCGAATCACGCACGCGCGGCGGAGGACGAGACTTGTGCGTAACAACTTCTGGCACTGGCTCATCTCCGTCTTCATACGCCGTCGCGGTCCTTTGCTCGCCGCTTTCATTCTCGACCTCGGTCGGTTCGTCGAGCTTTTTCACCTTCCCCGACTTCTTGGCATCAGGCTTCTTGGACACCCCCGGCGCAGACGCCTTCGAGCGCGAAGGTGACGACCTTACCGGCACTTTTGGTTCCTTCGACGGTGTGGCAGCTGCCGATGATGCGTTGGCAGGAGCAACGGGCTTCACGGCCTCGCCACTGCAACTGGTGCAGAGCCAGTTCTTGTCCTTCGACTTGCGCAGCGCCTGGCGTTCGGACATGTTGACACACTTCGCGTGGAATTTCATCTGGCACGAACCACACTCAAGAGACAGCGAGGAGTCGTCTTCTTCTTGAGTCCCGCAAACACAGAAGCTCTTGGGTTCCTTCCGTATCTCAATCGCGTGGTCCTTGCAATACAGAGTGTAAGGAGAACCGAGGAATTCTCCCTTGCTTTCGATCGCGCAACGCAAATGGAAATTGCATCTGCATTTTTCGACGACGCATCCCACAGTAGCACCGCGTTCCTTGCACTTGGTACACGCAAGCTGACGTCCGCGTTTGATCGCTCGAGCGAGATTGCAGAACGTTCCGTCTGGCTTCACAAACACCTCCGGGGAGTGTAAAGCGCAGTTCATGTGAAGGTGTGCGAGTTCCGACGTCTTGTCCTGGAAGTGGATGCGCACTGGTGCCTCAATAAACGCGCCTTCCACAGGCAATGAACCGTCCTTGTTCAGCTCCTCCCCTCTGCGGCAAAGAGCACACATCTTGGGCACCGCGACAGACACCTTCGCCTTCTTTTTCGAACTCGCCAACTCCACCTCACCTTCATCATCTTCGTCGCGTCCACGGGATTTCGCCTTCTTTCCCACTGCAGATTCTTTCTGTGTAGAAGACTTCGACGCTGACACTTCGCCTTTCGATTTCTTTGCAGACGGCGGTTCGCTGGCTGAAGGCACTGCACCATTGACTACCTTCGAGGCCTTCTTAGGGCGAAGGTGGTTTGCACAAATCATCAAGCTCGGTGAGAGGCGGATGTACTGGTCCGTCGCCTTGATGCATCCTGCATGAAGGGAGTGGGCACAATGAATACAGCCAATCACAGGCTCCAACTTCACCGCCTTCTTCTTCTTACTGGCGATCTTCGCAGCTGCCGCAGCTCGCTTGATTTGTTCTTCTTGCGAGCAACCGTGGCAGTAGTGGCTTGGGCAACGGAATCGCTTCGCGCCGACCCACTCCACTCGAGGATGGTTTGTTAGACAGTTGCGGTGGTAGAAACGACCGCATTTTGCAACTGAGCACTGAATGACGCCAAACTCGGTGCCCATTTCCCCGACTTGCTTGCAGATTAAGCACATGTGACGACCCGCAGAGCAGTCCGGGCATAGCCACTGGTCGTCATCTGGTTCCGTATCCATTCCAATGCATTCCAGGTGGAACGATCGGTGGCATGGGCCGTCGCAGAGCAAGATTAGACCACCATCACCACACAGAGTGCACAAGTCGTCACTGTCGTTGATGGCCCCCGATGGGAACATGCCGGCCCCATTGTTCGCGGCGGCAACTGGGAGAGTCTTGCGCTTTTTTGAAGGGTTTGACACCTTCACTATGCTGACCTCGCGTTGGGTGGCACCGCTCAACTTTTTCTTCTTGCTAGCCTTGGACTTCTTTCCACCGTGTGCTTCCTCATCGTCATCGGCATCATCCGAGCTGATCTCAATTTCTTCATCGCTGGGAGGATGAGCGCCACCGTTGCTCGCGCTCTTACCAACTCGCTTTTTGCTCGGCGTTTCATCGATGCTGGAAGTTTCCTTCTTGTTCGGGGCAATGCGGCAGCTTCGCACTCTAGACTTTTCCAGTTTGCCCAAGTAGCTCTTGACAAGATCCACCTGATCGTTTGAGAAGTCATCTTTGTGTTTCATAATGATGCGGTGGAGTACTTGAATCGCGATGTCATACTCGTGCTCAATGTTCAGCGTCGATCGCGCAGAAACGCCTCCGCCATCCTCACCCTCACTGGCCCGGAGGTCGTTCACAAGTTCGCCTAGCGAGATATCGAGGTTGCTGATGAACTTGATCTTGGACTGTCGAGAAGCTAGCACACTTCCATCTTCAAGCTTAGCACTCAGCATCTCAACAGACATCGCACCCGGTAGCACCTTCTCCCAGAAGTTCGGGTCATCGACAGACAGATCAGAAGATCCATCCGCAACGAAAGACGAACGATCGAACGCGATACCACCGAGCGATTTGCGCTTGCGGCTCTTTTGTGGAGACTTGTGTTTAACTGATTGCGCTCCGTCATCGCCTTCTGCCTTCTCGCCGCCTGGTCCCACAACTCGAACGCGAGCGTTTTCTTTCAAGATCGTCTCGATGTCTCGCTCAGCAAACTGTTTCGAAGCCTTGTCATCGTCCTCCATGAGTGCGTACGCTCCGCGCTTCAACAGCTCCACCAGTTGTTCTGCTGACGGCTTTTCCATTTGCTCGGCCGCCTCGTTGAACGATGCAGTTCCAAGCACAGCCTGCTCAAGGCCAAGTTTGCGCGAAGCACGATCAAACATCTCGCTTTCGTACGTATTGCGAGTCACGAGGCGATAGATTTGAACAGACTTCTTCTGCCCAATACGATGACACCGAGCCTGCGCCTGGAGGTCGTTTTGCGGGTTCCAATCACTGTCGAAAATGATCACTGTGTCGGCTGCGATAAGGTTGATGCCGACACCGCCTGCCTTCGTACTCAGCAAGAAGACGCAGGTTTTGGAGTTCGGTCGTGAGAATCGATCGATAGCGTTCTGACGAACACTGCCACTGGTTGTACCATCCAATCGCTCGAAGCCGAAATTGTTTGCCTCGCAGTAGCGTTCAAGGAGATCCAACTGCTTCAGGAACTGGCTAAAGATGAGCACTTTGTGACCCTCGCGTTTGAGCTTCGGAAGCAACTTGGACACTAGCACCATTTTGCCCGAACACTGAACCGTTTTCTCCATGACAGCCACAGGGTTAGGATTGTCGCCGAGATCTTCGAGTTCCCTCTCTTCGACTCCCTTAATCAAGAAAGGGTGGTTGCAGCACTTGCGCAACTGCAGCTGGATGTTATTCAGTGTCGGCAGCGAGTTCTTGGCACCTCGATACAGGAAACTCTTGTTCTTGTCATAAATGGCACGGTAGTATTGCTTCTGAAGTGTCGTGAGTTCAACAGAGATGATCGTCTCCTCCTTCGGTGGGATGCTCTTCTCCACATCCTCCTTCACGCGGCGCAGAAGGTAAGGAGTGAGAAGCTTTTGAAGCTCCACTACCTGCTCTTGTGACTGGAGTTTACCGAACTTGTTGTTGAAGTCGTCCATGCTCGCAAACTTCACTGGTTCGAGGTAGTTCAACAACACCCAGAGTTCTTGAGTGTTGTTCTGAAGGGGAGTACCCGTGAGTAAAAGCTTTCGATCGCAGTGCATCACGCGCATCTGCTTCAACACGCGAGACCCCGCGCTCTTCAGACGATGAGCCTCATCCACGACGACCAAGCGCCAGTGAATGGGCTCAAAGTCTTCGAAATCGGACAGGATGGTCTCGAACGTTGTGAGAAGCACGTTGAACTTGAAGATCGAGTTCGGGTACCCGGGATAGTACCATTCCTGATTGCGTATCACTGCACGCATATCCTTGGCGGTAAACTTGTTACCCCGGTGGTCGCCAATGTCGTGGTAGACGCAGACGTTGAGGTCCGTCCAGCTCTCGATTTCACGTCGCCAGTGCTGAATAGTCGAAAGCGGAACCACGATCAGAAACGGGCCACGAATCGATTCTTCTGAGCGCAAGTGGTCGATGAAGGACACAACCTGGACGGTCTTGCCGAGACCCATCTCGTCTGCCAGAATGCAGGAACGCTGTTGCTTCCAGTTCGTGACCATCCAGTTCAAACCTTCGACCTGGTACGAACGCAAAGTGCGTCCACCCTTGTACGTAGGTGAGTGTTCGTATGGAACAAAATCGTTCTTGTCAGCCACCACCTTCTTCGCAGTTTGCTTGGTACCAGAACGGTCCGCGGGCAAGAAGCTTGCGAAATGCTCATGTGGATCGATGCTGTTGTCGACGATGCCTGCGTACAGGTGTTGCATCGGCCCCGTGGGTGTGAGGAAGTTCGAGTTGGCGATCGCGTTCGACGTGATCGAAGAGACTGTGCCCGTACCAACCTTCAAGGGCGACTTGAAAGCATTGTAACTGAACGGGATGTAATCCGAAGGTTCCGCAGCATTTTCGAAAACTGGCTCACGGCGCATCTTCACTGTCCTCGACTGACAGTAATCAGGGTAAGTGTGAGCTAGCCGCTTCGAGTGGAAGTGGAAGACGATGAATTCGGGCGACTGGGAGATTAGAGCGATGACTTCCTTGAAGCTCCGTTTCGCGACAGAGACGTTGTTCACAGCCGCAAGCGCATCACCCATCGTGATCACTTGAGACGCCTCTGCCGGACCGACCATTCCATTGACCAAGCGCTGGAACCCGAGCACAGTACAGGCGCCGTCTTCATTCGTACCCAAGCGCATTCCAAGACCAAGGCTAGTTCGAGGAAGGGCAACACAATACTCTGTGAAACTTTCGACGCCCTGAAATGCCGTGACTGGGTACTTCGAGTTGTACGTGATGGTTTGCACCACTTTTTCCACAGCGGTCGGGTAACCGAAGGCGACGTGCTCAACAAGGGCACCAAGTACATCGCTGACTTCGTCCTCGGGCTTCTTCTTCCCGACACTATCGTCATCTTCGTCATCATCTTCATCCAGGCCATGAACCATGTCGGCATACAAAGATACCGGGGCAGGTTGTCGAAATCGATACGGCAGGTCGTCTTCATCAACCTCATCTGCATAGTCATCATCTTCGGACTCAGAGCCTTCATCTTCCGAGTAATCCTCGTCTTCGTTGTCACCGACGCGATGACTCTGTTTCAGCGAAGCATGAAGGTACTGCTTCTTGAGAACATACGCATTCGTGTACACGCCGCACTGCTTTAGCACTTCTTTGTCTGGAGTGTGGTTGTTGAGCAAACAGTGAAACGCGAACAATTGAGCCTTGACCTGCTCGACCATTCGAAGATGCCGAAACGCGGGAGTACCATATGCCTTGTCAAGACTGTCGACCTCGCGGCTGCATTCTCCTTCATGCTGGAACCCGCGAGTACAATACTTGTCCTTCTCGCAGCATCGCTGAGCCACACTGTTGATCAAGACTTGATTGCGTCTCGCACAGCAAGGAAGTTGACAAGTTGTCTCGCTAACCTCCTTCACTGTAGGCATGCGACTTGCCTTGAAGTAGCGTTGAATCTGCTCGTCATCTCCGATATCCTCTGGTCGCTCCCAAGTCGAGTAACGAATCGACATCCCGACCCACTTGACGAGGAAAAATGTTGCTCGATCTTTCACACTACTGTTCGTAGATTTCGCGGTGGGATCTTGCTTTCCCGCAACGTTGCGGTTAAACTTTTTCGCCTCCTCAATGGGTTCCCAGAGGAAGTAAGGGACCTGTACCGGAGCCAGATCAATCGAATCATCTCCGTCGACTGCTTGTCTTGATGTGCTAATTTGTCGTCGGTGATTCTCCTTCTTCTCCTTCACTTCTTCCTCGAAAGCCTTGCGAACTTGGCAGAAGCTACAGTACCACTCGCCGTCGGGGAGCTCGGTGATTGGAGGCGAGGAGCAGAACATGTGGATTTCGCCGTCGCAGCGATCGCAAAGAAGTAGCTGCTCGCTCTCTTCGTTGCTGTGGCAGATACAACAGCCTGTCTGCCAGGGAAGCCATGTGTCGAAGCTGTTTTCTCCTTCCGATCGGAACTTCTTCGTCAGCTTGCGATCATCATCCCCGTTTCCAGTCGGTGGAAGTTTGAGCCACGCTGTTGGGCTCAGAATCCACTCGTAGAACCACTTCTCGAATGTCTTCGAAAGCTCATCTGCAAGTTGCCAAATGTCGGACTCTTCCGAGTTGAATGTCTTGCAGTTGGTGAAGACAAGTCGAACATCGGCCGCAAACAAGGAAGCTGCTGATGGACCAACGTAGTAGCTCTCTCGGCCTAGACGGGTGGCGACTGAGCCAAGGTCCATAGGGTTGGCGATGATGTTCAAGTACTCAGGCACCTCACTAACATAACGAAAAAAGCGTCAGCTCCCTCGCAAATTTCAACCGAAGGGGGATACGATATGGACTTACTCGACGTCGACGGGCACAGCGAAAATCTCTCCACCGTTTTCGTTCATCAGTTTCTTGACAATCCCTGTCAAGCGTTCCTGTAGCACGTCCGCATTGTCGAGCAAGAATCGATCGGTCACACGGGGGAACTGTTTCGGAACTGGCACCGCCTTCCGCCGTTTCTCGATCTGCTCGTCGAGATGGCCCGTCGGGTCGACTTTGTGGCTGAGAATCTTCTCAATCGTGACTTTGTTCGCCTCGACATCATCCACATCGTCCAGATCCTGGTATCCTTCACGGCGAAGCTTGCGCTCGTACTGCTGGACACGATGATACTTCGAGTAGCCCTCCGGGATGAACAGCTCCAGCTCTTCAAAAGTGAGCCAGTACAGATGCAAATACGAGCGACCGAGGAATTTGCAGAGGTACTCGGTAGCACCCGTACGCTGGTTCATTCGACGGCCGACAATCTGCTCGAGCAGTGGGTATCCAACGTCCACGCGAATATCCGAATCAAGTTGGCGTGCGCGCTTCTTCTTTTCGGCCGCGATGATCTCCTCTTCCTCCGAGCCGTCGTTATCGTCTGCGTACTTGACCGCCTTTCGTGGGCGTCCGCGCCCCCGCTTTTGGGCGGCTGCTTCTCCACCCTCTCCAGTTGCCGCAGTTGTACCGTTCTGCACACTCAACACATCAACGTGAGCCACATAGAAAGCCACAGATCCATGAGATCAAAACGCACCTCGGCAGGTGTGCCATCCGCATTGACCGGTCGCGGAGGCGGAACCACCTTGCGCGGTCGTCCAGGCTTGCGCTTGACCACGGATGCTTGGGGTACGAGCTGCGCCTGCGGCACGAACGGCGCCTGCGGCATTCCGTTGGGTGCGAGCCCCATGGGGTCCATGGCCGCCAACGTCACCATCATGTTCACTGGAAACGGGTTCTTGCGCGGACGTCCGGGCTTGCCCTTCACCGGAACAAACGGCATTTGCGGCATTCCATTCAGCGGAAGACCCAGCGAGTTCATGGCCTGGAGGGCAGCGACGGGGGTGGCAGAGCCGAGCGCCGCCGCCGGGATTGAGAACGCTAACGATGACGCTGGCACGGATGCAGTCGGCGGCGGCGCGACCGGCGCCGCCGGGGCCGTCACGGGCACTGGCGCAGCGGAGCCGTTGCTCGCAGGCAACGCCGCTGGTGCCACTGGCGCTTCCGTCACGAGCACGGGAGCCGCCGGAGCGTCTTGAGCTGCAAGGTAACATAGTTATGTGAGTCCGAGTTTCCGTAACCAAACGAGCGTAACGTCGAAGAACGGGCACTCGGGCGATGCCGTTTGCCAGGTTCTACGGACCCGCTCGGCGCTGTTCTCGGCGAAAACGCCGAGCACAGGGACGAGTCCGTACCGTATGAAATAGTAACCCACCTGGAGCGGCGTCCATCGTCGCGTACACGCGTTGGTGCTTCGGGCGCGAGGCGGTGGCGATTGCTTGCTTTCCCCGCTCTCGTTGTCGTCGAGGTTTCCGCGCTTGGTTGCCCAGGAATCGACAAATAAAACCTAGAAAACAAGGTGGAATCGTGGCAGAGGACGACTCTCGCTGAATTGCATTAGACCTGGTATTTGTATTATGCAATTCAATGAATTGTGGACAAAGGTTACACATGGCTGTTTGGGCCGGTTGAGGGTTACGCTTTGATGGATTTCCATGTGTCAAATTTTGGCGGGGAATATCCTTGACCACCCAAGTGAAGCCATCTCGTGACAGCGCAACGGACCTTGGGAGGCGTGAGACCGACATGGGACCGGATACCAAGCTTGCTGATTGGGCAGCACACTCCACGAAGTCGGACCTTTTTCGGTGGAAGGCAACCATGACGCGATCTCTGATATCAATGGGGACGCGAACGGCGACCACGAAAGCGTAACCCGCAGCGCCGATGCCAAAGGGTCTGGCACGTGAGGAGCTCCACCTCGGAGAGACCACCACCGGTATCAACTGAGTGTTCAATTGACCTCATTGATGTCCACGATGCATGGTTACGCCGCCTTCTGGAAACCGTTCCGGTAGGGAATGCGATAACTTGCAGCGCCCATTTCAGCTGCCACACTGGGTACGCTCACGTAACCTGATGTGGTGGATGATGTCGCCGTCATCCCGTTCCCACTGCCATCCACACAGACAGTCCCGTCATCTCCATTGTGTTCACTCACATGGGCTGCAGAGGAAAAACGTGGTCACGTCTTGGTTACCCCTTCATGGTCGGGATACGAGTGACCGACCGACAAGCCCATCAGGGGTACATAATTTCACACCGCGTGGTGCTCCATTCGTGTCGAGGCCACTCATGTAGTGAGTGACCTTCATCTTAGTGTCCCCATATACATCCCACGCGGGTTCCACCAAGGAATAGATCGTAAACCCATGCAATCCCTCAATAGAAACCAGATATGGGACGGCTTGCTCACTGTAGTTGTCCCATCCGAAGCGTCGGTTATCCGCCCGACGAAGAGGCGAGCGAATCGGCTTCCAACGCCCCACACACTCCAACCACTACACCGTCCCGCCGATCTCCCACCGCCGCACCCATGTCGCCCACACAGCACGCAGCCGTCACATCGAGCGACCACGTGGATCTTGCGCCTTCGCCACCTTCGCCGCCGGCGCCGCCAGTCAGCGCGCAGGTGTGGGAGTGGCTCTGCTGGACGGGCGCCAAGACCTACGACGGGCTCGACTTTGCCGGCGAGGTGGTGGCCAACTTTCTCGGGCTCACGCAGTCGCAGTACCAGTGGATGATCGACCTAAAGGAGCGCGAAGACGAGGAGAAGCGACAGCGCAAGCTGGAGGCGCGGCAGCGGCGCCAACTGCGGCTCGAACAGCTGCTTCAAGAAGAGCAGCGCAAGCTGGCCGAGCTCGAACGCGGCGCGGACGCGGACACCCTCGCAATCTAGATTTGTCTGTATGATGAAGATGAATGCACTGTTTTCTCTATTTGTTTCACTCAAAGCGGTACGCAGCGAGCGCGTCGAGCGGCACGTCTTCTTCCTCGCGCTTTTCCAGGTTCTTGATGCGCACCTTGCGCTTCTGCACTTCGTCGCCGCCAATTATCACGGCGAAGGCGCTGCCCAAGCGATCGGCAGCCTTCATCTGCTTCTTCATGGATCCGGTGCCGTGGCAAAAGTGCACCGTGTGGCCCTGTTGGCGAAGCGTGTGCGCCACACGAAGCGCCGCATGGAGCACGGCATCGCCCTCGGTGCCGGCCGGTACAGGCACAACCTGCATTTGACCGTCACAAAGAGTTTTAGGCATAAAAGTGCAAGAGAGGGCGACGAGGTGAAGCGGGTGCGTACCGCGATCGTCGTCGCAGTCTCTGTCGGGATTCCTTCGCGCAGAAGAGCCAGGCGTTCCACACCCGCAGCCCACCCGATACACGACACAGGGGGACCACCGAGCAGTTCGGAAAGACCGTCATAACACCCACCGGCAAGAACGGCAATACCACCCTTTGCCGCCTTATTCGGGTCCTCTGACTCGACTTTTTCGACGAACTCAAACACCGTGTGGCTGTAGTAGTCCTATGAAGGGGAACGGCATAGCCTCGTTGAGTCTGAGCGAGCACTCTCCCAAATGTCCAAATAGCGTAGCACTTACCAGGCCGCGCACGAGCCGAGAATTTTCTTCGTAGGCAATGCCCAGCGCCGCGAGGCCATTCAGAACTCCATCAAACCGCTGCAGATCCACCACGCTCACCCGTTAGCGCTACCGCCCTATGATTGAAATTTTGGGCAGAAAGGAGACGTCGCTCACCTCCAATGACTCCTTGGATAGGAACTCCTTCAGTCGCGGCGCGTCTTCTACAATCTTTTGATCCACTTCGCTTTTCGAATCCAGGATCCGCATCACACTGCCCCGCTCAAGGCGACTCACGCTGTCCGCGGACAGCTCGTCTTTGTAGCGCGAGAAAAAGGCTTCGAGGGCGTCACGGTAACGGTGGCGGCTATGAAAACGCACAAGCGATTTGAGTGGATGATTCCTGTCTGCGCCACCTGCGCGATCAGTCCTCACCTCTCAGCGTCTCCCAGCGAGTTGATCTGCAGCGTCGAGTTCTTGTGGATGCTCAAGGCCTCCAGCGCGTGCGCCGCCATCCCGATCACCTGTGAGTCGAACCGCGTATTATATCAGCGGTTTTGCGAGTGTATCAAAGACTGCGTGGTGTCCAGCGTGTTTACCTCCGCATCGACCGACGGACCATTGGAACCCACAAACTCCACGCCAAACTGCTGGAACTCGCGGTATCGCCCGCGCTGCGGCCGCTCGTACCTAACACGCCGAGAGTTGGACCGCAATGTTAGTAGAGCAATCACCTCGGCAGTGGAGAAGCGAATTCGCACCGAAACATGCTGCCCTGGTAGAAGAGCTTCTGCGGGGGCGTCACGGGCAGGTTGTTGTTGAGCAGCGCGCGGATGACGCCGACAGTGCCCTCCGGCCGCAGCGTCACGCTCTTGCCCGAGTTGTCGTTGAACGTGTACATCTCCTACGAGGCATAGCCGCACACGAAGCGATGGGCGGTCAGCACCTTGTGCTCTGAGATACATCGGCGCTGTGTCACCCGCACCTTCATGACGATATCCGAGCCGTCGCCCAGCGATCGCGAGAACAGCTCCGTGTACTCCATCATCGGCGTCTGAATCTGTATACCGCGAGCAACACCAACGTCCGGAACACAGTAGCAGTATCCATAGCCAGGCATCAGACACCGTGGTCAGCTTCGGATCGGATCCAACATCCTGTCAACTCCACCAACGCACCTGGCGGAAGCCGTAGCGCTGCACGATCTCCTGCAGCGTCGCGACGACCGCGCGCTGGCTGTCGGCGTCGGGCGGCAGAAGGTCGCGCGTGCCGCGCACGCGGCTCACCGCCGCCGCCTTCTTCGCCGCCGTCGAGAGCTGGCGGCGCAGCGGCATCGACACGCGCATCGTCATTCCCAATTGCCGCTGTGTGTGGTGGTCAGTTGGTCGCATCTCATCGACACGTACTTAGCGAGTATCCAACATGCGAACTTAGGAAGGAAACGGGTTTAGGCCCGCCCGCGGTCTCCCAGAACCCGGCCCGCCGTTTCGGCTTCTTCGGCAACGTTGGCCACGAAAGAGAGGTTCGATGGAGATGACGCCTGCGACAGAGAGCGCCGCGGCGGCGCCGTTAGCGCCGTTGGCTGTGCCGGTGCTCAAACGCAAGGGGCCGGAGTCGGAGCCAGAGACGGCGGTCGGGATAATCCACACGCGGCGCTGCAACAACCGCTCGCCGTGCTCCTGCGTGCTGCGCTACGAGAGCAAGAAGTTCCAGGAGAACCTCTCGAAGAAGGCAGCCCGAGGCACGCGCGCGGGCGCGCGCGCGGCGACCAAAGCTGTGGTAGTCAAAGCGCTAGATCACTTTGAGTACAGCATCAAGGCGGTCGTGGGCGAGTTCCTCGAGGCCGTGGACCTCGCGTCATTGAGCATGGTACGGTGAAAAAGTTGGAGTGTCCATAACGGCGGGCTGGTTTAACAAATCGATTGGTGCTGTGTTGCACAGGTGAACCACCAGTGGCGCCGAGATGTCGACAACATGGTCGAGCGCAACTCGAAGCTGTTTGTGACTGACGAGACCCGCAAGGACAAGGTGTACAAGACCGAGAAGTCAAAGTCACAGACGTGGTCGCGGTACTTGCACCTCCAGATGAATTGCGTACGTGGAGCGACTGGAAATCCAAAGGATCTCGTCGGGGATCACTCACTCAATGTTGCGGTAATGCAGGTACACAAGTTGTTCGTGTACTACACGGGCTACAAGACGGGCGAGATGCGCAAGAGCACGCCCCAGTGGGCGTTTGGCGAGGTATTGCTGGACCCGAACGACCCGTCGAAGACGATCTTGCCCAACTCGTGGTCGTTCAACGGCCACAGCCCGTGGATCAAGCAGAGACGGAATGGCAAGGGTGGCGAGTGGAAGTTACTGGCTCCGTACGTTGAGCATCGGGAAGCTAGCTAACGGATCCGACCGTTGGAGCCTTGGAGCCTTGTGATCTCACGCATCCGTGTCGTTATGACAGGTACCAGTACGGCAAGGCACCGAAGGACTTTGTACGTAAGGTGCACGACTGGGTCGGCACAATCCGGCCAGGATCGGTTCTTGCTGTCTCGGTACGAATGACTCCATACCATAGTGCCGACGCAAGTCACGCCGAGGCTAACGGATGCTTGCTGATCCCACAGTTCAAACATGACGAGGCATCGGAGGTCTCGTGGTGGGAAGCACAAGTTTGGTATGTGTGGCGGGCAGATGGGCGTGAAGGTGAGGTTGAGTGCGCTTGTGAACAAGATGTGCTAGTGATTGTCGCTGACGCGCGGTGTGATCACGCACTAGATGACGCCATCGTGTACGACTCGCAAAACGACCAAGAGTACAGCGTCAAGCCGAGCAATTTAACCACTTACTTCCAGGTAAGCTGTTGATCTTTGTTTGTTTCTCGGTCTGCCCCTAAAGTCTAGTAGCTCACCACATCAATTGTTCCATGTAGGCAAACCCGGAGCACGTTATCGACGTGTGCTCGACGAAGCGAAGCGTGTGCACCCTATGTGCAAAGAAGCAACTGCCCTTCTATCAGTGCCATGTAGTGAAGGGCCATCCTATGTTATGAAACGCACACAACCTCTGTAGCTCCAATCAACTCCACCGAATCCGCTTCGCCTTGGAAGTACCCATGCGTAGCATACTATCGGCCTTACCCCAACATCATCAAGAGTGCTCACTCAAAACCATATATATTTCTGTCGACTTCCATTCCACATATCCTTGCACACCTCCTGCCTTTTCAGACTGCAATAGCAGCGACTGATTTGCCTCCCGACAGCTTGCGGATGCCCGTAAAGAGACTCTTCTTTTCCTTCTGGGTGCCTCGTCGGAAACGCAGCACCATAGGGCGAGGAGCTTCGTTCAGCTCCCACAGTGTGTGCTTCAGACCCGCGTGCTCAATGTTCGCCGTGCCGATCGCCACGAGGCAGTCACCGGGGTTCACTGACGCGGCCTGCCCAGAGCTGCGACGCACGATCAACTTGGTCATCCGCTTCGATGCGTTCGTCTTGGGCTCCATGTGGAGACCGATACGGCCTTCGTTCCGGATTGCGATCTCATACTCGTTGGGCTTGGCCTTGTTAAAGGTCGAGACGCTCACGATCGCCATCGCAACGATGCGGTAGACGCCCGTGATGCTGTTAACGGCCGGGTGTTCTTCGACGGACGCTACAGTGATTGTGTCGTTAGGCACCGCGTCGTGCTCGGTATCATCGGCCTCGCTCTCGGACGGTTCGTGCTCGCTCTCGGTAGAGTGTCCCATTCTCCTGAACAACATGACACCGGCAGCGTAAACCACAGCAGTGGGATTCTCTTCACGATCGACCAAAACACGTACGTGGTAGACATTCGCCGAACGCTCTTCGTGCGGGAATCGGGTGCTTCGCTGCATTCGTGACAGACACACACGTCAGCGCCATCTCTTCCACGCGGCTTGCTTGCCTGAACAGTCTAGGAACGCACCGAGAAGAGCTCGACGTGTGCTTGGTCGTTCTGGACATCAAAACACGAACGCACGTCGTCAGTGATCGCCAGTGCTATCACCGAGAAGAGCTACCAAACAACTAACCTTCCAGCACGAGTCGACTCGAGCTCCTTCAGCACAAGCGTGTTGACACTGCCAATCGAGACCGTTGTGCCGGTATCCAAGTTCTTGATCGAAAATGCGTTCTCGGCGACATCCGCGGGCACTCGAAGAGGCGCCGGCTCGTACTTCTCGTAGAATATCCGATAGAGCGACGGGCGGTCCAGTGTCTCTGAATCCAGCGTGATCGAGCCGATATCACCTGCCAATTATTCAAACAAGTCTCTTCAGTCTACGAGGCCGCCACATCGTCCAAACCATACAAGCAAGTCTATATTGCGCACCTGGCGGGGTCGTGAAGTTCTTCGAGACTTGGAGCCACAAGGCCACGTCCGAGTTCATATCCACTACTCGGATGCGGTCCAACGGGCTGTGCCCACTCGGGGCGAGAAACGCGACCCGCAACGGCTTGCCCAGATCGCAATGCTGCAATCCGAGCATAAAGGGCATTTAATTGAGTTCATACGGTAGTCGTAACTGAGATACGGCATCCACTGCACTCACCGATCGGCACTTTACGGCGTACCCGCAACGCTCCGCTTGGCGAGAAAAGTAGTCCCAGCACGACTTGACGTTCTTCTCGTGTTGCAGCTGCTCCGTGTGCTGCAGCAAGCTCTTGGCCTTGGCGACCTTCGGGATCAAAAAGTCTTCCGGTCCGTAGCCGTACGGGTTGTACTCGATCCGCGCGCCCCTACCACACAACCACAGCGTAGCAAGTCAGTTATCGCGCAGGAGACGAGGCGGATCCCCCAATCTGTCGCACCGTCGAATCAATTCCGTGACGACATCCATCGCGCCGGACGCACTATATGGAAAGACACCTTCGGTTAGTACAGGAACACACATGCCCAATGTCCAAAGGACACTTCGTACCAGGCGTAGTGCAAGCAGTTCCACCCAAGCTGGTCGGCGTGGTTGATGTCGCAGCCGGCATCCGCGAGGATCACGACGATCGGCAGCCGCGCGTCTGTGTCGCACTTGCTTGCCAGCCTGGGAACATATCCATCAGCCAGTCAGGTTCAATCACTCATCATGTTCCTCCCGACCAATACTAAGACGTACATGATGAGGTTTCTCTGGCGACTGTCGATGTAGTGGACCAACACACCGCGCTCGATCGCGACGCGCACGCCCTCGACCGAGCCGCGGCGGATCGCATGGATCAGCGTCTTAAGCAGCGCGGCCTGCACGAGACGGTTGATCTTGGCGTTCGAGCGCAGGTACTGCTGCATGTTCCAGTTGCGCGTCGCGCCAGCGACGCCACCGCCGCCGCCACTGCCGCGCGCTGCCGACATGGACGACGTGCTCTGCGGGCGCGGGCCCATGCTCATCGTCGCGGGCCGCGCGTCCGTGGAGTCCGGCCCATCGCCACGCGCACTCGCCGTCGCCCGCGCGGCCACGGGCGGCGCCAGCGGCGGCAGCTCCGTCGGCGGCGTCGGCGGCACCGCGCCGCCCACCACCACGCTTCTAGTAGACGCCGGAGGCTCCTCCTCTTCTATCACCACATCTGACCTCTTCTCCTCCAGCTCCTCGCCTGCGTGGTCCGCCTGGTCCGCCGCGCGGGACTCGTGGAACTCGTCATCCTCCTCCTCCTCCTCCGCCGAATCGGCGGCAACATCCTCACCGGCGTCACCGTTACCGCTATCGATCGTCGCGTCCACCGTCGTGGGCGATGGCGCTGCTTCGTCGTCCGCGGTCGCGATCTTTGGCCCATCCACGGCCGCTTGGTCCGCGCCCATCGACGTTGGCTCGTCGCGTACTTTCTCGACCTCCACGCTCGCGACGTCGCGCGCCGGCGGCGCCGCCAGCGGCGCGTTCGTGGGCGTCGTCATGGCCTCCGAGTCAGCCGCCATGGACCAGCAGAGCGAAGCGAGAGAGAGACAGGAAGAGCTTCTCGCGCGTCGAGGTCTCTCGTTCCAGTTCAGAGACACGGTGACGGGTGACGCTGACTTTGTTGCCCACCGAGGTGGGTAAACCGAGGGACTACTATTTGAGGAAGGTAACCCAAGACGAAGTACCCCGGTGGAAAATCCGGAGAACTTTTGTCCGGATCTTTTCCAGAACGGTTTGTAACACATCGATAGAATGGTATGAACCCATGTGTTCGAAAAGGACTCGATCACACGTCGCAAATTCTAGGACCTTTCATCTTGGTTCTGGGCGGGCCAGACGCACCCACGATTCGCTTGACGAAAGCCTGCGCGCGTGGATCCGGTCGTCCAGCGGTTATTTATTCCCTCGAATTCGTTTCTGCGATGTGATGTGGCGTGCGTCTCGTCATCGAGCTGCGCGATCCCATTCCAGAACGCTTGGGCTATTCTAAGGCGGCTCTGACTCCATGGAGAATGTTTATCCCAGTTGAGGAAGGTGCAAAGGCCCGCTAGTTCTCGCATACATGAGAGAAAACGTGGGATACGTATGCATTAGCACACACGCCCGAGCTCCTAAGACCCGTTCGGTGGTATTCATGGCATCCTGACTGCTCCATACCGTAGGGGAAGAGAAGCGTTTTAGCGCGGCCCTCACTGGGCGGTTCCCAGACGCCGCTCCTTGGCAGCAGTGCGCGCGGCGCGCTTAGCGCCGTCTGTGGTGTCGAACTCGCTAGTTCCCACCGTTCCACGTGGTGCTCACCTGCAGTCAACGGCGACTATGAACTTCGGCGACGACGACGACGAGGACCGCACGTTCTCGGAGATCTCGTGCGGTGCCGACTGCACGGCCCCCAAGGTTCTCGTGGGGATTGTTCGTGTCGACACGGAGAACGGAAAGACGCTCTATGTGCTCAAACTGTCGATCGTGGGCACGAACATTGAGTGGATGGTCAAGCGGCGGTACTCTGAGTTCTTGGAGCTGCGTGAAGAGGTGTACAACGCGTTCCTGCGACGAAACGTAAACCAGTGCTTTGGGTGTCGGTGGTTTCTCAACTCGCTACGCGACTTTGGGTTCCCTCGCAAGCATCTCATCTCCTCGAAAGAACAGGAGATCATTCGGTTCCGCAAGAACCGTTTGGATCGCTTCGCACGACTGCTCGCCGCCCACACGTTCTCGGCGATCCCCAAGTGCGTGCAGTGCCGAGAACAGCCCTTCAACCGGATCCGCGATTTCTTCACGACCGACGCGCTGCTGCCCATCCAGGTGACGGCCACGCAACTCCGACAGGCTCTTGTTCCGGAGCGATTCGCTGCGATCGCGGACCCGCTCAAAAGCAAGATCGAGTTCCGCCGCGGCCTCGGCATCTTCAAGGTCATTCAGGTCGAGAAGCCCATCCTCGTGAAGCGCAAGGAGGTCGAGGAGGCGACGCGCGCGAGGCGGATGCAGCGCCGACGCTCGTCCACTTCCAGTGCCACCCAGCAGCTAACTGGTCCTCCTGGCCGAGCGGATCTCGACGAGAAGAAGCACCCGGCGCCACAGCCGCCGAAGGAGGACATCGCCGCCGAGTCGGAGTTCCCATCCACAGGCAGCGAGGTGGTCGCCACCGCCAACGCCGTGGCGCTGCAGCCTCTCGCGCTCGCCAAGCACGACTCAACGACGCCTCGAGCGGACACTGCCGCGTCGCGGTGGGACCGCTGGGAGCTCGCGCCGCCCAAGCGCACAGTCGCGGCGAAACAAGCGTAATGAAAAAAAAAAACGACATACCGCGGCGTGAGTATTCGCTTTTGTTTATCAAATGGCTACACTTGGGTTTCCACAAGGGTACATACCGCTAGAATACCGGTTTTCTGCCGGTACCGTCGGTGGCTGGTTGACAAGCTCACATAAAAACTCGGATGCCCATGGCCATGCCGACGCCAACGTGCGCGCCGCCCGCGTACGCCAAGCAGGAGTTCGTGGGCGCCGTGACGCTGCTGCACTTCTCGCGCGACGGCTCGCTGCTGTTTGTGGGCGTCGGCGCGACGCTGTTCGCGTACGAGACGGCCACGGGGCAGCTCGTGACGCGGTACGACGTGTTCCCGCGGGGCATTCTCCACGGACTCGACTACGGTGCCGCACGCATAATCCCCCCTACAACTCAGTTACATTAGCGACTCACGACATCACTTGTAATGCATCTGCGCAGTGCACCGCGGCGATGCGCGCAACTGGACCGTGTTCTTCGGGCAGAAGCGGCTCCAGTGCGTGCGCGATCTCCCAGAGACCACGGCCGCGGCGCTCGCGCAGCGCGAGGACCTCGAGCGCGTGGGCAAGGCCAAGGTGCTGTCCGACTGGATCTTCGACGTCCAGATCCTGAGCGAGCAGGCTGCCAGCGGTCCTGAGGGTGCGGACCTGTTCCCGACGATCGCGGTCGGCTTGGCGCACAACTTTATCCAGCTCTGGGACCCGAACACGGACCAGTTGTTGCGCACGGTGATCTGCTCGGAGCGCTGCATCCTGTACTCGCTCGCCTTCTACGGTCGCCGCGCTGAGGATTTGCTGGTCGCGTCCGGCACGGTGTTCCAGCAGGTGCTGCTCTGGGGCGTCGACGGCGACAGCGACCGCGCCGACCCGCGCCAGCGGCTCCACGGCCACGACGGCGTGATTTTCAAGCTCGAGTGGTCCCAGGACGCGCGCATGCTCGCGTCCGTATCGGACGACCGCACGGTGCAGCTGTGGACCAACGCTGCCGAGGAGGACGACGCGCACGCCATGGACGTCGACAGCTTCTGCGCATCCGAGTGGCTGGCGCGCACGTGGCGCTCGCGCTTCCGCGCGTGGGGCCACACGGCGCGGCTCTGGGACGTGCGGTTCTGCGACGCCGGCGTCGTCACGACCAGCGAGGACGGCATGTGCAGGCTCTGGGCGCTCGACGGCGCCTGCCTCGCGACGCTGCAGGGCCACGCGGGCAAGCACGTGTGGCGCGTCGCCGTGCACCCGTCGAGCCGCCTGCTCGCGACCGGCGGGGGCGACGGCGCCGTCAAGTTCTGGCACCTCGCGCAGCAAATCAAGTCAACCGCGGCGACTGCCGGTGCGGATAGCGAGGTCGTGCGCCTGGTCGCGGCTGTGCAGCAGCTGACGACCAAGACCAAGAAGAAGACCGCGAGCCTGAGCATCCGTGACATTGCTCTCATGCGCAGTGCGACTACGGGCGCGCGTGGGTTTGTGGCGGTCGAAGACGGCCGCGTCTACGAGCTGGATGTTGGCGCGCGTCCGTCCACGTCGCGGTTGCTGTTCAGCGTGGCCGAGAAGATCCACACTGACGCGACGCCCAATGTTTCGAGCTTTGCGTTGGACGAAGACGAGCGAGTGCTACTCATTGGTGACGCCAACGGATGCGTCGTGGTCGTGGACGCTGTCACTTTCGCGGTCCGCACGACGTGGAAGGCCCACGCATCCCGGATCATGAAGGTGTGGTGGAACCAATCGGCCCACGGGACGCTCTTCACGTGCGGCACCGACGGCGGCGTGCGCGAGTGGCGCATGGCCGGGGACACACCAGAGCTCGTCGGCGACTACGTCGGGCCCGCCAAGTGTGCGACCTCCGCGCTCGCGGTGATCGACATCGACGGCACGCGCAATGTCGTGTGCGGCGACGCGCGTGGCAACCTCTTTGGCTTCTCCCGCTCGTTAGCAGCCGACGAGGCGCCTTCGTCGCCCTCGAGCCCGAGTTTCGTCATGCGCGGCGTCCACGGGCGCGACATGATCGCCACGCTGCTGCGCCACGATCGGCTGGTGTACTCGGGCGGCCACGACGGCTACATCTGCTCGTTCCTGTTGGAGGCGATGGACGACGGACTGCTCACGCTTCGGTACCTGGGGCGCGAGTCCATCAAGGGCGTCACGACCGTCAAGCAGCTGTGGCTCAACGACGCGCGCGACCTCATGGTCTTTGGCTTCCACGCGACATTCGCAGTGCTGTACAACTTCTCGGCGCAGTATCGTCTCTTCAATGTCGAGTGCGGCGGCTGGCGCCGTCCGCACGCGCTGATCACACACGGAAAGCGCGCCTCCTCGTCAATCCCGGCGCACACGTTTGTGTTCACTCCGGTCACGAAGACTTCGGACCTGCTGGTGCAAGTCCACGCGAGTCCGGCTTCCACGAGTGATGAGACCGTCGCCGTCGCGCGTGTGTCGGTGCATCACCAGTACCATGGCCGCACGACGACGTGCGTTCGTGCGATCGGCGCCGACCGACTGGTCACCGCCGGCGAGGACAACGCACTAAAGCTCCACCGTCGTCTACCGGTGGCGACGGTCGCGGGCGGTCACGAGATGCATCGCTGGAGTGCGCTCTCGACGGGCGTCGCGCACACGACGACCATCCGCGCGCTCGACGCGTTTTACGTGCCCGCCCAACGCTCTCACATTTTGCTCTCGGGAGGCGGCAAGCAGCGCCTGAACGCCTGGCGCGTGCGCGACGATCTCGACGTGGTTGAGTTCTTGTGCGGCCAAGAAATGTCCGACGCGGACCAGGACCATCGCATCCTCGGTCTCAGTTCGTTTGCGGTTGGAATGAGCGAGCGGTACCGCGTTGTGGTGACTACCAACTCGGAGGGCGCGATCCAGATCTTGCTGCTGGATCTCGGGGAAGATGTTGTGTCCCCCGTGTCGCTCCATGAGCTGGGCCAGTGCTCGTCGTCCAAGAAGCCCATTCTGAGCTGCGACAGCGTGGAGATCGCTGGACGTTCGCTGCTCGCGGTTGGCTCGACCGACGGCATGATCAATGTCTGGGACCTCACGCAGGTGCTGGCGCTAGTGGCCGAGTCGCCTGGCGCATCGACAGGCACCGAGACGCCCGTCCAAGCGGCGATCCAGCAGCTGCAGCCCGTGTACAAGTATCTCGCGCACGACATGGGCACCAACTGCCTCTGCATCGCGCCTGGCGCCACGAGCTTCCGCATTATCAGCGGCGGCGACGACCAGAACCTCGGCGTGCGTGAGCTGAGTGCGGCGACACTGGAGCTGCTCCACGAGTGCCACGCGCGCAACGCCAGCGGCTCGGCGCTCAAGGCCGTGGCGGCCTCGCACGACGGCCGCTTCGTGTACGCGGCCGGCTACGACCAGCGCGTGAGCCAGTGGCAGTGCCACGCCGAAACCGCCGCGCTCGCGTGGCAGTGCGCGGCGTTCACCGAGTGCGCCGACATCGCCAATGTCGACGTCATCGAGTCAGGCGCTAGCCAGCGACACACAGTCGTCGCCGTGGGCCAGGGACTCCAGACCGTGGCGTTCGCCGCGCCGTGAAGCCACATTCCGGCCAGGAGTGTACCTATATTCTACAATAGAGGGTAGCCTGTGCAATCACATACAAAGCAGTCAACTTCATGCTGGCGGGAAGCGGCGGGCAATGACAGTGGACCTCCTTCATGCTCTGTTCCCCCCATTCCTCCACTCCTCCCCTCCACCCTCCCCATTCTCCGCCTCCACCCCTCCGCTATTCTCCTCTCCGCCCCCCTCCGCCAACATGGAGAAGCTCCTCTTCGTCGCGTCCTACGGCGCCATGGCGCCGGCGCTCGTGCTGCTCCACCTCAACGACAAGCACTTCGTGCGCGCGCTGCCGCCGCAGTGCAACTTCCTGGTGGACACGATGTTCGCGCCGCGCGCCGACGCGATCCACGACCACCTGGCCTGCATGGGCACCCTCGGGCGCGAGATGTACGCCGACTTCCACCTCTTCGATCTCGTGCTCTTCCCGCTCATCTACAGCATCAACCTCTCGGGCCTGCTGCGGCGCGCGTGGCCCGCGGCGCCGCCGCTGCTGTGGGCGCTGCCGTTCGTGCCCGCGCTCGTGGACGTGGCGGAGAATGCCTGCATGCGCCTGCTGCTGGCCGAGTTCCCGGCGCAGAACGCGCACGCGCAGCTCGCGGTGAGCTGGCTCACGCCCACCAAGTGGACGACCGTGGCGATCTGCGTGGCGCTTGTGGCCGTTGGCGGGGCGTGGCGGCTGCTCCAGTGGGCCATGGGGGCAAGCCAGCCAGCCAAGCATGTCAAGACCGCCTGAGAGAACGGGGAGTGTCTGTCTCTGTGAGGCGCGCGGCACAACAAACGCAATTGAGATACTCGATACGTGTCTTCTAGAAGCCACCACCTCCGGGCGCCCTGTTGGGTCCAAAGGTCAGAGCGTAGAGTTCCATACACACTGGATTCCCCGAGTTGGTGTTTGGTTTTTGTATTTGGTTCTTTTGTCGACGTGTTTGTGTTTCAAAAAGAAGCCAACCACGCCGACGCACTGGGTGTGTGGAACGGGAGGTGAGATGCAAAGCGGCCAGTACACGTTTCGTGTTCCTAAACGCGCTGCCTCCACCTCTCTCGCCCATCCACCGCACCTCGGCCGTGCTTGTACTTCTCTCTTCGTTCGATCTTGGTTCCATAGACAGAAAAATGCTAGATACTTCATCAAATGCGGACGGAGACACTTCCCTCGCGCCGAGGAAAGGTCTACTCCTGTCCGAAGGTGTTCTCGCCGCTGTATGTGATGTAGAGGAAGCCGTCCGTGTCCTTCTGCTCCTCGTAGATGTTCGACATCAGCGCAGCTACAGAGTCCAGAACGTTCCCGTTAGCACGTGGGTGGGAATAACGACAACGGCAGGAGAATACGAACCCGTCGGCGGCAAGACGTTGTTGATGAAGATGAAGATGGCCTTCTCGGGGCTGAGCTTGATGCGCTTGCGGATGACGTACACGAACTGGCCGACTGTCAGGTCCGCGGGCACGAGGTACTTCTTCTTGTCAATGTCCGGGATCTCGCTGCGGTCCGCCTTCTCACAGATGACCTATTTTCCCCACACAATCGCACACGTGAGTTTAGGCGGCTCTTCAGGATCGCGCTCGTCCTCGAGCGGTGCGACGGCCGACGTACCGGGATGCGGTCCGGGTACTTGGACCGGATGCGCTGCGCCTCGGCCTGGCGCTTCTCTGTATCGTCGCAATCATGGAAACATACGAAGATCACTTCCGTCAGCCCCTTAGATTCGCGACGTGCTGGCAATGCCCTGCCAACGCACCGAACGGGTGTTCCTTCTTGAACGAGCTCATTGTGGTGATGGGTTTGCTTGGGAATCTATCGACGCCAAACACCAACGTGAACAGCAACGGTTAGCATTTGTTCTCATCTGTTCGGCATCCCTCGACGCCGCCTTCTCCAACACAGTTGGCCCCCATGGAACCGAACGGTTCCACGGGGCCGCTCCCGCCGCCGCTGTCGTCTTAGCCAGTGGCAGAGGCGGAGGTGGAGGAGAACGAAGGCGGCGGAGGACGGACGTCCACGGAGCACGCACCGGAGATTCGTGGGGGTGGTCGCTTTCCTTGGTCTGTCCAGGAAGAGGAAGTCTTCAACACCCACGGCGTGCTTTACCGTGTGAGCAGAGGTTTCTTTGCGTCTGGAGGTTTTTTATCCGGGAGCTGACTGTGGGTGGGTTGTGTTCTTGGTTCTTCCAGAGGCAACCAGCGCAAAAAGGGGGAGGGGGAGAGACAAGGATGGGAGGTGACCTACCTTCAAATCACTGAGAATTGCACGAAAAGGAGAGTAAACCAAGATCTTAGCCTTGAATGGACCACAAACCAGATCCCTTCATCGGGGTTTGAGTATGCTTAAACAGGGTGATGGAGGTGAGGACGAGTCCAGAGAGCTCAACAGACCAACATTCTTGCGGGGAAGAGGAGAACTCGCTGCTCAGAAATTCTGAATCTGGGTCTGAATCCGGATCAGACGGAATATCGCAGGATTCTTCGCTGTGGTTCCGTGTCACCCGGTTCCACCTTGAAGATGCAACGCCAACCCCAACGCCAACGCCACCGCCACACCAAACACCAACGCAATCTCCACACGAAAATCATTGTTACCGAGCGGCACCAACATCACCGATTGCCATGGCACTCATTATAGCTTTGTGGTACTCTCGCGCGCACAGGATGTGGATGCTGGCGCTGTTGCCAACCGTATCTTGCGAAAATGGATGCTCTTTCTCGCGAAAACCGGATGGCTGGAAGTTGGTTCCTGCAACCTTCTCTTCAACTTGCTGTGGATGTGGAAACACGAAAAAGTTTTCCATGCTTGAAAACGACAAACGTAAACGAGAACGGTTTGTTGCGGACGACACCACAACTAACGAGACGAGAGACATCGCAACAAAGAGAAGCCTCACGATGACAGTGTATTGTGTGGTTTCCTCGTGCACGTGGCACAGCATTGTTGACCGGAGCGACTCACACACCTAGACATTCCGAGTGAGGTGAGTGGCATGGGACTGGGGAGTGAAGATGCCAACGGGAGAACTGCGCCATGCGCGTTGGCTCCACTCTGCAGCATCTGATTGGTCGCTGAGCAAATCTCCAAAACCAGGCAGAGCAAAGATTTCCCTTGTCCAAAAATACCTTTCCAGCTCACCTACCCCTTTGAAAGAAAAGAAATTGGTTTCACAACCTGGGGGCCAAAAGTTTGCTCTCATGAGGGAAAATTACCGATGCAATTTATCGTTTTGTGACTCGCCTTTGTTCTCGATGTTTTCGATCCAGAGAATGTGCCTTTTTTTGGGAATCGGGGTTTTGGCTCCACTTTGTTCCTCCACGTTGCCCGCTCCTTTTTGGGCTCCTCCCTTTTTGGCCTCCCCTCCCCTCCTCCGCCGTTTTTGCTCCCCGCCCGCGATCGGCCCGGCCCCCCTTTGGTTTTCTCCGAGGCTCGTTTCCCTCAGCGTTTTTCTTCCCCACACAACCAGAAGAAGAACCGCCCGACCAAAGCATCGCCCAGTTCCGAATGTAAGCAAGCTTGACAACCCTCCTCCATGCGCCGGCGCACTCCTCTTCGACGTGCCTCGCTCCGCGCCCCCCCCTCCCCTGCCCCTCCTCCGCTCCTCCAAGATCGCGCTTCCGTGAGCGGATCTTTCCCCGCGCCTATGATAGGTCCACCGTTGAGAAAGTCTGGAGAAGAGGAGGGGAAAAAGGAGCGGTGGGGGAGCCACCGCAGGCGCGAGGAGCATCGAGGCGGATGGCGCCGGCGTTTGTTTGCTTGGCATGGAGAACTAAACAAGAGGGTGATATGTCGGCATGAACAGTTGATCGTTAGAAGAACCTCTCCGCCACCATGAACCCGGAATAGTACGTCGTCTCCTGATGCCAACACAATGAAGATGAGCGCGATGAATACTGACGGTGCCTTGATTGATCTTTACTGTAGCGATTACCTCTTCAAGCTCCTCCTCATCGGTGACTCGGGTGTCGGCAAGTCGTGCCTGTTGCTCCGTTTCGCCGACGACACCTACACGGAGAGCTACATCTCGACGATCGGTGTTGACTTCGTACGTGGCTATTCTGAACGAGACACTGCTCTCTGGGGAAACGATGCTCACCTGCATCGGTATTTCATGTACCTCGTAGAAAATCCGAACGATCGAGCTGGACGGCAAGACGATCAAGCTCCAGATTTGGGATACCGCCGGCCAGGAGCGTTTCCGCACGATCACGAGCAGCTACTACCGTGGCGCGCACGGCATCATCGTCGTGTACGACGTGACGGACCAGGAGTCGTTCAACAACGTCAAGCAGTGGCTCCACGAGATTGACCGGTACGTCACGACCTCGCTTCTTTTTCCGTGGAAGAAACGCCGAAAAAGTCTGACGTGTTGGTTGCTCGTGTTTGTGCTCTAGATATGCTTGCGAGAACGTCAACAAGCTCTTGGTCGGCAACAAGAGCGATCTGACTGCCAAGCGCGTGGTCTCGACCGATGCCGCCAAGGAGTTCGCCGAGAGCCTCGGCATTGAGTTCCTCGAGACGTCGGCCAAGAACGCCGCAAACGTCGAGACGGCCTTCATGATGATGGCCGCGCAGATCAAGAAACGAATGGCGAACGCGCCGACGGCCGCCAAGCCGAACGCCGGTGTGCGCCTCGCGCCGGGCACGTCGGTCCAGCAGAACAAGTCGGGCTGCTGCTAAATTCGCTAGCGACAGTCCAGTGGCTTGACAGATCCACAGTTCCACGCGGTTATCGAGTGGGGCTCGGAAGCAGTTCTGGTGCTTTAGGTCGTGGAGACCCCCCGACTCGTCTCTTGCTCTTTCGTGCTGCACTCTGGCGAATACAATGTTATACGCTATGACGTCTTTAGATGAGATGCAATGGTAGAGTCGGCGGCCGGGATCTTTTCCGCACCGATGCTGTAGTCGTGACGCATATATTCCCCCCTATATCGCATTTTGCATCTCCCACACCACATACATCTCGCCACCGTTCCCGCTTTGTTTATGTGATTTTTGCTTCTACTAAGAGCTGTCCGTGACATCTGCCGCGCTAGGTACCAACGCACTGGAAAGAACACTGGCGCTTGCATCCTTGTACACGAGGAAGTCGAACTCGGACAGTTTCTTTCCGGCTTTGACCGACAGCAAAACCCACTCTACCAAAATCATGTCGAGATGATGAGTGCATGCGACACGGTGTATGCGGAAGGATGAGGCAATATGCGCATACCTGGCCGAACGCATTTGATTTTGCCGCAGCTCTATAGCACCATTGGGTGTCGAGAATGAGTCACGAGGATGGAACTCGCATCCAAAGCGCCAGTGCGATTTGAACGTACCTTCATAAGCTTGTCCGCTTTCGCGCCACTCAGGTTGCACGCGACGATGTGGGTCACGCGTGTCACTTTGTACTCCCGCCTGCCGTCGACAGAGAACACATGAATCAGTTCCTCGCAATGCGTCACGCATGCATGAGGGCCAGATACGTACGCCATATTGCCACCGTGCTCTTGCACGAGCTTGGTGAGGTAGTACCTATAAAGCCACCACACGAATGTCAGGCGAGCAGCGACCACACTGAATACCAATGGTCGCTGGACGGACGAGGAAACGTTGCCGGTGCGGCCGTTGAAGTAGATGCGACAGCCCTTGAAGATCTGCGGCACGCCCGGATTCTCCTGGTCCGCCGACGGCTCTGCGCCATCCATCATCCATCATCCACAGCGTCAGAGCGAGAGCAAACTACACGCACACGGGAGAGGAATGCGACCGCACTTGTCGGTGCATTGCCCGTTGGTCTGGACGAGGCAGACGGCGCGGCCGACACAGCGAAAAACGACTCGCGCTTCTTGCGCTGCGCCTCGAGCTGCTCCGCCGACGGACGGTCGTCGCGCACGCGGCGCTCGTGGCGCGACGTCGGGCCCGACGGCCCATTCACGGCGAACATGTTGCTTGGTCAGGAAAGAAAAAGTTGCCGTTGTTGCACTCTTTGGGGGAAAAAAAGGTGGCGCCAAATCAAATTTGAAAGGTGTTCAGCCCACTGTATGCTCCACAACTGCATCTGGATCATTTTGTGGAATGTTCCACATACTCCCAAGTCGTCATAACGGCTCCACATGGCACTTGCTGGCAAGCTCCAAGGGGATCATTACATAGACGAGATGAACTTCCTGCGTGGGCCCTCGGCGTCGGCAGCGCCCGCCGCGCCCCCCGCGCACGAGTACGCGGCCCCCCACGGGACAGGCGTCTATGACCCGTCTCACGCGCTGGCGGCGCTGCAGCGCCAGGCGCCCGTGACGAGCATCGACACGGAGCACAACGACATGATCTACGACATCCAGCTCGATTACTACGGCAAGCGGCTCGCGACGTGCTCCGGGGACCGCACGTTCCGCATCTACGACGTCTCGGGCGCCACGGCGCCGCCGTTGAGCGGCCCGCCCAAGAGCAAGGGCGCGGCACCGGCGGCGGCCCAGGCCCCAGCGGCGCACGTGCTGCAGGCCGTGGTCGCGCTACCGGCCGACTCGGCGGCGCCCGTGCACCGTGTGGTGTGGGCGCACCCCAAGTACGGCAGCGTGATCGCACTCGCGAGCCAGGACGGCCGCGTGTACGTGTACCGCGAGGAGCTGAATCCGCAGGGCGGCGAGGGCACGGAGTGGCACGTCAAGTACGTCCACACGTTCCACGCGCAGAACGTGACGAGCATCGCCTGGGCGCCGTACGAGTACGGGCTCTGCCTCGCGATCGCGAGCGCCGACGGCCAGGTGTCGTTCCTCACGCGGCTCAAGGAAGGCTGGGTCACGACCTCGTCGTTCGTCAACTCGCAGGACGGCGCGGCCTGCATGGCCGTGAGCTGGGCGCCGTACAACTCGCTGGGCTCGCAGGGCCCCTCGGGCCCAATCCAGCGCGTCGTAACCGGCTCGACCAACACGGCCGTGACCGTGTGGCAGTTCTCACCCGACAGCAACGCCTGGGTCATCGTCGGCTCGCCGCTCTACGGCCACAACGACTGGGTGCGCGACGTCGCGTGGGCGCCCAACGTGGGCATCCCGGCCAACGTGATCGCCTCGGCCTCGGACGACCACACGGTGCGCGTGTGGTCGCAGACCGACGCCTCGGGCGACTGGAGCGAGCACGTCGTCCACACGTTCCGCAACCCGGTGTACAGAATAAGCTGGTCGCTCACGGGCTCGGTGCTGAGCGTCGCGGCCGGCGAGGACGAGGTCACGTTCTGGAAGCAGCGTCCCGACCACTCGTGGGTGCAACTCTCGTCGATCACGGACCAGGGCGCCAAGGCCGTGGCCTAGAACAAGCCGCACCGACGCGAGAGCCGCAGACGACGCCATGGCACGCTGGTGGCTGTGGAAAAAGGAGACGAAAGCAAAAACAAGAATCAAAATGTCCATATGCGTCTGCTGTCAGTTCGATTTCGTGCTATATACTTGTCGGTGGCTACGGCGAGTGGAACGTGCGCATGACGTAGGACGTGACATCCACGAGCTGGAAGTGCTCGCTCGCGCCGTCGACGAGCTTCTTGTCCGACTCGGCGATGCGCAGGCACATCTTGGCTTTCTGCGCGTCCGAGAGCTTGTCGTGCGCCAGGATGTCGGCGCTGAGCTGCTCAAAAACCGTGACGACCGGGTACCCGGCCATGAGGATGTTCTCCACCTCGGTCTTCATCTTGTCGAAGCTATTGGACGCCACGGCGGTCCAGAAGATCTCGAGGATCTCCGGGGGCGCGAGCTACAAGACAAACCACCATAGCGGGTCAATCGACCTATCCCTTTGATATGTTTTGATAGGCGCACGGTCGTAAACGCACCCCTGCGACCGCGAGCACGTCGTCGCGCGTGATCGCTTCCTCGCCCGAGAGCTGCTTGGCGCTCTGGAGCGTGTTGATGGCCTTGCGCATGTCGCCGTTGGATGTGTCGAGCAGCGTGTCCAGCACGTCGTCCTGCGCCAACCGCACGCTCTCCTCCTGGCAGATGTAGCGCACGCGCGCGGCCATCGAGCCCTTCTCGAGCGGCGCGAACCGGAACTTGGCGCAGCGCGACGCGATCGGCTCGATGATGCGGCTCACGTAGTTACAGATGAGGCAGAAGCGCGTGACCTTGGAGTAGTTCTCCATCATGCGGCGCAGCGCCGACTGCGCGTCCGTGGTCATCGAGTCGGCCTCGTCCAGCACGATGATCTTGAACGGCGGCATGCTGCTCGGGGCGCTGCTGATCGCGCCCTGCGCAAAGCCCTTGACCTTTTCGCGCACGACCTTGATGCCGCGGTCGTCCGAGGCGTTGAGCTCGAGGAAGCGGCCGTTCTTGCGGAAGTCCGGGCCGAACAACTGGCGCGCGACCGCGACGATCGTCGAGGTCTTGCCCGTGCCCGGCGGCCCGTAGAACAGCAAGTGCGGCAGCTGCCCGTTCTGGATCGAGGTCTTGAGCGTCGCCACGACGTGGTCCTGGTGCGAGATCTCGTCCACGTTCTTCGGGCGGCTATAAGACACCACAAACGCTCGAGGTTAGACCAGACACAGGTAGGAGATCACCAAGAAAGGAGCGATATACGCACTACTTCTCGACCCACGGCAGCGACGACACCGGCGCCTCCGCGGCGGTGGCGCTCGACGCGCCCTGGCGGCTAAACATCCTTGGGCACTTAAATCCTATCGGGGTGAAATGGAGCGCTTCGTTCCCCCCACCATCATGCAGTCTCCCGCCAAAACCAACAACCGCTTGGATACCGGTACCAAAGTCGGTATTTTAGGTCACTTGCCGGATTTTCGACGGCCCCATGAGTGTATTACAAGAAAATGATCCGAGCTGGGATCTCTCTCTCTCTCTGGCTTTGACACCCTGTTACGAGAAACACGGGCCACCGGTGGCATGGCGTCCGCTTGATGGCCGCTCCGTGCGTTCTCCGTCAACGAGCGATGTACAGTACGATACGGGCGTGCGACTGAGGTGGGTTCCTGGGTCCGCTCGTCCTTCGGTGAGTCCCAACGTGGGTTCCATCACAGCGGCGTAAACCGTCGAGATCTTTCATTGTGGGTTTGATTCCAGTGGACGGGTCGCAGGATGGACGCACGCGCTGCGAAATGCTCCCCATCAGGGGAGTGTACGTGGCGTGCGTGTGTTTCTCCGTCATTTCCTGAAGAGCCCTCCATCGATCTCCACCCGCGGGGAGATTGACTGCCAACCGCCCACCGAACTGAGCCCACCGACCTGACCGGAGACAATGGGGTCGCAAGCCGAGTTGGTGACGGAGAGCGACGCGCCGGGCACTTCGCACCTCGAGGTCGTGGTGGTGGTACCTCTCCCAAGCGACTGCGCATTCAAGCGCATGGAGTCACGGCACTTGTCGCACACTCGTGAGTCCAAGTCGCCGTCCGGGTCGTCCAGCGAGAGCCTGCTCCTCTCCCCAATGACCCGCCTCACACGGCTGCGCGACGCCATGAGCTTCCTCTCGACGTCGGACTGGCGCATCGACCGCACGACGTTCCTCGAGTCGTTCGACGTCCAGTCCGCCGACGAGTTCGCCGACTTCCGCACGAGCGACGACCAGGTGGACAGCCACGCGTTTCTCATCGACGTTGTGCTCGAGCTTCGCGTAGGCGCCGACGACAAGCTGCGCTTCATCTTCGACACACTGGACACGAACCGCAACGGGTGGATCACGCTCGACCAGGTGGCCAAGCTGCTGGAAACCAATTTCGCCAATGCCAAGCTCGAGATCGTCGGCATGGACACGACGGCCATCGCAAAGCTGCTCTTCCAACAGGCCGACGCGCCACACGATCGAATGAGCTACGCGCAGTTCCGTAGCGTGTTTCTACCGTACGTCGCC